>CAUYRH010140266.1:0-13726 GCA_963574655.1 Perodicticus potto
CAACTTAGCAATTATGAATTAGGCTGCAATAAACATTCTGGTACAGATATCTTCATTGTAACGTGATTTTTGGTCTTCTGGATATATACCTAGTAAAGGAATTATAGGATCGAATGGCAGATCTATTTTTAGATCTCTAAGTATTCTCCACACATCCTTCCGAAAGGAATATATTAATTTGCATTCCCACCAGCAATGTAGAAGTGTTCCCTTTTCTCCACATCCACACCATCATCTCTGGTTTTGGGATTTTGTTATGTGGGCTAATCTTACTGGAGTTAGATGATATCTCAAGGTAGTTTTGATTTTCATTTCTCTGATGATTAAGGATGGTGAGCATTTTTTCATGTGCTTGTAGGCTGTGCACCTGTCTTCTTTAGAGAAGTTTCTCCTTAAGTCCTTTTCCCACCTTGAGATGGGATCACTTGTTCTTTTGTTGCTAATACGTTTGAGTTCTCTGTGGATTCTGGTTATCAAACCTTTGTCGGGAAATGTATTTAATGCTGTTCGTATTTGAAAATGATCAATTATATTACTTAGACTTCATAACTGGTGTTTGAATATTACCACCTCCTGTGTCCAACCTTTTTCCTTTTCTGCTGCACATTGGAAGGAGAAGAGTTATCTTGGGCCACACATTAAATACACGAACTTTAGTGAAAGCTGATGAACCAAAAAGGCTTGTGCTTACTTTTTCCAATATCCAGCCAGACAAGGAAAACAGTCCTCAAAGAATCTTCATGTGGCCCATGGACCACAGGTTGGACATCTCTGCCAAATGATTCACTTCTGGTGACAAAAGCTCTGACTAACCATTAACAAATTTGGGCCTGATTTGTTTCAACACAGAAATCATAAACCATTCCTGTGTTTCAAAAGGTGAAGCACGGAAATGATATTCGAATGTTGCAAAAGGAAACATTCAGTCCAGGTTTTCTCACAGTTGAGGAACACACCAGCTAAAGCTTCATCATAGGGAAATGAGACGTTGACTTTCCGTTATGTACAAGCCAACATATCAGTCAGAACTATTTGTTTTGTTTTGTTTTTTTTTGGAGAGACAGAGTCTCACTTTATCACCCTCCTGTGGCATCACAGCTCACAGCAACCTCCAACTCCTGGACTTAGGCGATTCTCTTGCCTCAGCCTCCCGAGTAGCTGGGACTACAGGCACCTGCCACAACGCCCGGCTAGTTTTCTGTTTTGCAGTTCGGCCGAGGCCAGGTGAGTGCTTCTTTCTCTGAAGAGTTTGGGTTAAATAGCTGGCCTATTTAGCTTGCCGGCCTGTCCAGAAATGAGAGTGCCATACCTTTTGCCTTCCTCTAAGTAAATAGAACGCGTGAGAGATCTGCGGTTAATGATAAGACATTTCCTTCTTTAATGGTCTTTTTTTTTTTTTTAAAGTTAAGAGTATGCTCTGAGTTGAACGTTCAAAATTTAAATTTTATATGTCAAGGGTTTTTTATTTTTTGAGGATTTTCTCAAGCCATCAAATGATTTATTTAAAGTATAATAACTACCTTCATCTTGACATGCTTTCTACCATGTTTTCATTAATTCCACAATGATGGCAATAACTATTCTATTTTTTTTATTCTACTTCTATATCTCCAATTAAATATTTCATACCTAATCAATATAATTCATGCTCTACATTTTTTAGCATCTGTCATTTGCAGCTTTTCTAACTACATGAAGCCATAAATAATAAATATCTACATAGAATGTTGAAGTGGTAATTATTGATAAATAGTTCTAAAATTTGTTTTATATATTTTTCGCCTATTTTTTGAAACTACGGAAAACATCTAGAAAATTGAAATAAATCCCATACATGTGTTTAAAACATAAGTCTATTAAGTGATGAATATGTGGTTGTCATACAATGACGCACAAAT
Organism: Perodicticus potto; assembly: GCA_963574655.1. Lineage (NCBI taxonomy): Eukaryota > Metazoa > Chordata > Mammalia > Primates > Lorisidae > Perodicticus > Perodicticus potto. Next base: position 1,899 of record CAUYRH010140266.1, read on the forward strand.
CAACTGCACATTGATGTGAGGAGTGATGCCTTACCAGTCCATTTCTCTTTCTTTAACATTGTTTACGAATTTTACTTTTAAAAGATGCAGTCTAATAATAACGACAAAGCACTTGGCAGCAGATTGAGCTATATTAAATTCCTGTTCCAATCTGCCCATTAAATGTTCCTTAACAGATACTTAAATTGCCAAATATCTGAGTTTTATTGCCAATAAAATGATGATGGCCATTAAGTCCACTGCCTAGCATTTCTCAGTGTTTGCTGACTGACACAGGAAGCTCCCACTCATATTATATTTAGTGTTTCTCTGTCGGTAGCATGAAGGTCCTAAAATCATTTCCAAAAGAGCATTTGATAGAATGACCGGACTACTAAGAAGTTCTCAGTAAATAGTCGTTGAATGAAAAAGCATCGCTGTGGGTTAAATTGTTTTCTCCACTGTAAAAAAGATAAGTTCTTAGCCTGGTACCTGTGACTGTGACCTTGTTTGGAAATAAGGTTTGTACAAATGTAATCAAGTGAAGATAAGGCCTTACCGGATTAGGGTAGACCCTAAATACAATATGACTCGTGCCCTTGTTAGAAGAAAGGGCACAGAGACCCGGGAGAAACAAACAAAGCAGCCCAGTCACACAATGTGCCAGAGGTCAGTGCTATGAGGAGCCGAGGTGCGCAGGCAGTGCTGGCAACCGCCCACGGTGAGCAAGACGCAGGACGAGACATTCCCCTTTCAAAGAGAGCATGACCCCATCAATACCTGGACTGTGGAATTCTGATCTCCAGAACTGGGACAGAATAAATTTCTGCTGTTGCTTTAAGCCACCTTATTTTGCTACTTTGTTATGCCAGCCCAGGGAAACTGATATAATTGGTTATGTTTCATTACCATAAGTTATTTGAAAATGCATAAATAAATGTTGCTTACTTTGTGCCAGGTGTATTCAGATATATAAATTATAATTTCCTTTGGTAATTTATTTATAAATGATGATTATTTATATTAGGTATGTTAATATTGATATTGATTTGTACATAAATTTCCATCTATTAATTCATTCATTTAATTCCCGTATTTCTAAGGGATGTCGACCTAAAGAAAGAAGCTGGGGAAAATAATTTTAAGAAATTTACTTAGGCTTAGGTGAGGACAGCTGCTGGGAAACATTTCCAAATTACTTTGAGAAGTGCTCTGGCCCTTCATTACTAGCAGATATTTAAAGGCAAAGAGGGTACAAGGAGTGGGTTGATATAAAACTTTTTGTCAAGAATTCTCATTGAGCACTCTGGGAGGCCGAGGCAGGTGGATTGCTTGAGTTCAGGAGTTCAACACTAGTCTGAGAAAAAGTGAGACCCCATCTCTACTAAAAATAGACAGACTGAGAAAAGAGGGTCACTTGAGCCCAAGAGTTGGAGGTTGCTGTGAGCTATGATGCTACAGCACTCTACCCAGGGTGACAGCTTGAGACTATGTCTCAAAAAAAAAAAAAAAGAAAGAAAGAAAAAGAAAAAACGAATTCTTGTTGGTTTATGGAAATGACATTACTATTGATTGGCTAGACAGTTTTGAAATAAAGGATATGAGTTATGGTTTCCAGAACACAGCATTGTTTAGGTTAACTTATAGTTATTTGTGGCTTCAGTCTAGAGTCCACGGCAAACAGCATCAAGATTCCTCAGCTCAAAGTGGGGAGTGGGATGTGAGTACTGTCTCGTTCCAGTGTCTCTCTGGGCCTGGTTATTTAAATGGTACTCTTTTTTTTTTTTTTTGTAGAGACAGAGTCTCACTCTATCGCCCTGGGTAGAGAGCTGTGGAGTCACAGCTCACAGCAACCTCCAACTCATGGGCTTAGGCGATTCTCTTGCCTCAGCCTCCCAAGTAGCTGGGACTACAGGCACCTGCCACAGCGCCCAGCTAATTTTTGATGCAGTTCAGCCGGGGCCGGGTTTGAACCCGCAGCCCTCAGGGTATGGGGCTGGCGCCCTACTCGCTGAGCCACAGGTGCCACTCTTGTTTTCCAGATGAAAAGTTTCTTTTCTTTCTCAGGTACATACTTATGCTATCTTTATTATATATTGAGTGAACTGAGTCACAGAGATAAATAATTTGTCTATGGCCTCACAGCCCAAATATCAGAGCACAGATTAGGATCTGTATCCTTTGCTGAAACCCGAACAATAACTTCTTTCCTCAAAGGGACACAGAAATAGAAAACTGAAGTAGTTCTACTGCTTCCCTGCCTCTAAGGGTTTGAATGTTAAGTTGCAATTTAAACTCTTTCACCTATGTTTTTATTTATTTCCATGAATAAGTTTTCCACAACTCTTTATCTGTCACGTGTCTTCTTCATTTGGTAGAAAAACCCCACAACTGATGTATCAGCCAGGCCACTGACTACCATCCAAGAGCAACAGGCTGCACAGCCCGTACAGCGCAGCTGATACCGTCCACTGCTTTATTTTGTTTCATTCAGCTAACACAGTACAACAAAATGACCTCGCTGTGTTTGTTTTGCTTTCTGTCTTCTCCTCAGAATAACTGACACCATAACCAGAGCCTAGGACAGTACCTGCTCTTAAATAAACCTATGCTTTTAATTTATTTCTTTAGAACTATTTTTCAGGTGTTTATACTTTTTTCACTGTGGGGTTAGAAATCCCCACATGTATGTCTCATGTGCGTCTCATCGAGTGAGCCACTAATAGGTAAAATTGGCTTTTGCCTTCTCAGAAAAAGCAAAGAGGTTTTGTCTACCCTGAGGCAAACACAAAGGCTGTTTTCTGGTCATCCAGAAAACAAAAAAACTGAAAAACTTTGAAGTTTTTGCAGCCGTTGGTTCCAAGGAGTTAGAAGCTGAAAAGCTTCTTGCCTGGAGACACCGTCCAAGCCTAAAGATCTCAGCACTGTGGAGAATCAAAGTCATAAACCCATTTAAGGTTAACTTGGTGAGCGCATGAGGAGTTTCAGAAGGCAGTTCCCCTGTAGCTCTGTCTCTCTTATTTGTACGCAGATTTCCTACACAAAAGCTGAGGCTCCTTTACAAGGAGTTAAGGTAAAAGACCACTGTGCTGGTTTGCAGTCTTGATGTCTGCCACTTAGGTTTAGAGTTAGATAGAGGGAGTTAGATATTATTTTTGCCTACTAGCATTTGAATAAAGAAAATAGAGGTGCTAACAATCCTCTCTCTCCCCGCATTTGATGTGCATGATTTATGCACGCTGATCACATCGATGTCCTTGACAGCAAGATATTGGGCGACTAGGATTCATCTGAGAATTGTTAGGGCTGATAGAGCTCCACGTCCATGTGGCGTGGGTGGACACGTGGGCACTTAAGGGAAGAGTCATATCTTGATGTGCTTGCATTGCTAGAAATAATGGTTTCGTAAGTTTAAAACCAATATTTAATTATTAGTTGTAAATAATTTAGAAACTGAATTAAGAAAATGATTGCAGATGATGGACAAAAGGGAACAGAGACAGGAGAGAAGTGGCACATAGCCATTCAGACCATAATGGCGATACCGGGAGCCCCAAGTCTGCTACAAAGCAGCAGCCTGAAGACGAGTTTTCAAAGAGAAACTGTCTTGCTGGAGCTTCCCTCCACCCCCAGTGACTTTGTTCAAAGATCGCTAAGCCCTGAGAGACAAGGGCTGTTTCCCGGAGAGCAAGTGCATTTGGGGAGTTAGGAAAATAAGGAGGGAGTGCAGTTCATGCTGCAATCAGTACAGGCACCTAATCCTCTGTGGGGGAGAAGAGGTCTCTTGGGGAGATAAAGAGGAACAAGGTTCTTCTCTTATCGCTTCTAGGTGTGGCACAGCGTCAGCCTGTCCACCCGCAAGTTTTCCAGGGCTCTACCTGCAGCTCTTGTGATTTGTGTGCATGGTCTGATTGGGCTCTGCTTTAACATCCTGCTCCTGCGCTGCGTTCCTGTCCCATGCTCTGTTTGTGTTAAGATCATAAATAACTTAGAAAAACAAAAGTAAGAGGTAAATCAGCGTAGTTAAAGTAGTTAGTTAAAGAAATAGTTTGGTTAGAAAATCCAAGCCCTTGGCTCAATGCCTATAGCTCAAGCAGCTAAGGTGCCAGCCACATACACCAGAGCTGGTGGTTCGAATCCGGCCGGGCCTGCCAAACAGTGACCACTACAACCGAAAAATAGCCGGGCTTTGTGGCCAGCACATATAGTCCCAGCTACTTAGGAGGCTGAGGTAAGAGAATCACTTAAGCCCTGGAGTTGGAAGTCACTGTGAGCTGTGACACCATGGTACTCTACCCAGGGCAATAGCTTGAGGCTCTGGCTCAAAAAAAAAAAAAAAGAAAATGTAAGCCCAGCAAGAACCATGACGTAAGGGTTTAGCTTTCCCCATTGGATGTATGTAATCAATACGGAGCTATCCAGTGTTAGGGGCTCTTCCTCTGTCCTCACGTTTGGAGGTGCAAAGCCCCCCTGGCACAGCTTTTAAAAAAACTTCGTTCTTATGTCTTTGATTCTTCATTTTTGCCTCATCCTCTTGTCACTGCCAGTCATTGGGAAAGAGCCCACAGTGTACTTTGGGGATCCCCAACAATGGGGGGATGCACTTCCATTGTGGTTGTCATTATCTGCTTGCTACTTGATGAAGTGCCCGGCCACACCTGGTCCATACTTGAAACACACCGGACGTGTGTGAATTCACACTAACGTTCAGTGAATGAACAATTCATAAGTCAAAAGATGCTACAAATTTATAAGAACTAAGATGCCTAATAAAATTCCTGAGAGTCAGTAGGAAAAATGACAAACTGGAAGAATCTATCCCAAGAAAAAGGTGACCCTCACTCCATCTTCACAAGACCCTCTAATTACTATGGGGTACTAACAGCTGTATGTTGACGGCCCAGGGAATGATCAGTTCCAGGGTGCTCATGTTTAAAGGGATTGTTAAGAATCTGCGTGAGAATTGGCCTGTGTTCTTTTTAGGTTATATCTCAATTTCCATGCCTATAGCACTACTGGAAAGGGAGTATCCTGAAGTAACAACCTATCTTGCTCAAAAGTATTGCTTTGGAAAAAAAAATACTTACTTGCTGAACCTTGAACAACTCTTTTGCAGCTGAATTAAAAATGATTTTAGAAAATATGTTATGTAGTACTAAACTTGCTTGTGGCTAGATACCAAAAGGTTAATTCATTGCTTACTTGGCAAAACACAACAGAGATCTGTAGGGTTTATAGGATTGGCAGTGAAGAACTGGCATTTCAGGTTCAATACATAATGGCTTCTGCCATTATGCAACACTGCACACAGGGCAGTCGGGGGTCTCTAAAAATGACTAGATGCCAATGATAACATTAGTCTTGGCAGATGATCCAACTTTAATGATGTTTATGACACAAGGTACATATACTGAGTAAAATTTAGGCGAATCTGGTAATATGGGCTTACAGGGGAAATTTCCTAGGCTGCTACTTTTAAATTATCCCTGAATGACTATATGTTAGCCCATGAAACAGTGGAAGTCTAAAATCATTCACATCTAAGAAATACGCGTGTGCTACTGCTTATTTTTATTTTGTATTTAAGGTTAGTCAAATTGTAGCTTATTCTTAAATGAATTCCTAAATGCTTAAAGATCACTTCTGAGTGTTGAGTAACTATCACATGGACATTTAGATTTGGAAATATTTAAAAGATCATTTTATGTCCATATGTCTCTGACTTAATTATGTAAATATGATGAAATCAAATGTCATTGTTCTTCTTTAACAAATATCTATGATCCGTGGGCCTCACAGAGTTGCTTTACATGCAGGACATAGTTCATTAGAGGTTTCCTGGAAAGCAGCGGTCACCCGAGTTCAGAAAGCACAAATGCTAAATGCAAAAAGAGAAAAGTAATTTGAGTTCAACTTCTTTCTCTTTCTTTCTTTCTCATTTCTATTTTTTCAGATGTATCTTTTCTTTATAAATATGAACACCCTACCTCTTACAAGTACAAATAGCAAAATATTTTTAAAGAGTTAGAAATAACCTAAATATCCTACATTAAGTGAATATTTAAACAAATGAGGGATCATTTACTCAATGGAAAGTAATCTTTATTGAAATGACTCATAATAAAGATTATAGTATTCACATGCATGGTATAATATAAGGAAAGAATGTGTAATTATGACTATTTAAATTTGTAAAATATATGATACAACAGAAAGGTTTACAACAGAATCTTGATAATGGATGTTATTGATATCATGCCTAGGAAAATTCTTTTCTATTCTTCTTACTCTTCCTTTTCTAGACAGAAACATTCTATTTATTTTAAATGAAAAATGAGTTACTCTGGAGTAAAGAGTCTAGAATGCAACATATTGTCATTCTTTTCTAATATATAATAACTCTACTATTTCCTACATGCTTACTACTTAAAATGTAAAGTAAAAATTGTGTTAGTTCCCACCCCATTATATTTTGGAAGACCCACATATTTTTGAGTAAACAATAGTTAGTTTTATTCTATGATATAGAACAATATTGTCTTTTTTACCATTGAGGTCAAGATATTTTATTTAAAATCCCAAACGTATTACATTCTGGTTTCATATCACACAAAAGATTAATAACCCTATTTACACAAATATTTTTATAATAGAATATATTTAAATTGTAGTAGAATGTTTTTTATATAAGAATAGTTTTAGATTTAAAAAGTTATAAAGATAGTGTAGAAACTTGACATAGACCCAGTATCAAGATTCTCTTCTTATTGACACTTTATATTATCATACAGTATTCACAAGCAATGAACCAATACTGATATATTATTATTAACTGAAGTATATATACTTTATTCAAATTCCCTTTTTTTTTTTTTACCTAAAATCATTTTCCAGTTACACAATCTCATTCAGGATACCACATTACTGTTAGTTGTCTGTCCTAGGCTTTCCTTGTTTTTGATAACCTTGATAGGTCTGAAGAGTACTAACCAGGTATTTCGTAAAGTACTCCTCAGTCAGGACTTGTCTGATGTATTCCTCATGATTAGATAGGAGGTTACTGCCATGTTTAATTATGAGTTTTGACCATATAGTGCAGCATTCACAGAAATATCTCCTTTGTTTAATATCAGAAGTTGTGCCAAACTCATTGACCATCAGGTAATGGTGTTAAAGTATTTGATGAATTATATCATTAAAATTACTGCATATGAATCAAAATTTCTACTCAGTTTTGAAAAATATAGTTCTGAATTTTTAAAAATATTCTTTAATGGCTGGGAACTTTCCAATACAAATTCAAAAAAAAGCAAGAACTAGAAAGTTAAATTACTAATATGTTATTCCCTAAGGTATGAAAAATATCGTTAAGAAAGTCCTGGCGTGAGGAAATGACCTAGCCTACCATCCAAAATTTATGGCATCCAGAGCATAGTCCAGATAAGATACTGACATTAGTAATCTAAACCAAACCAGATTATACATTCAAAAGGGGAATCACAAGAGACACAAGCCTGCTAGCTTAAGAAATCAAGTAAGTAAGTCAACAGCTTGGCATGAGCTTCAGTTGGTTTGCCCAGAAATTGGAGCCCTGGTCCCCTGTATGGGTGGAAGTTAGAGTCCCAAGTCTTGACTTTGTAAGAGAATCAATTCATTGTGACAGACTAGGCAGAATGACTTTCTGCTTCTGGATATTCTGGGCAAATGATACAATCTGATGATTTTTAGGCTCTTATATTAGAAAAAAATAGGCATTTTTCTAAAACATAAAACAAAATGAACAAAATCTTGAACTAATAACCATATTTTCTAAAGGACTATCTTTATAGATCAATATTCTTCTGCATTTTATTTAATAGTTATAATAAGCTTAGGAAAGTCTTTATATATTTCTTTTAAAAGTTTTAGTTTTCTTTCCTTTGAATGTATTTTTATGGCATTCCAAAATATTTAATTCCCTCTGGTGTTCATTTAGTGATTTACTTAGAAAGCATGCTGTGCAGACAAAGCAAGCCATATTATAATTTTCACTTCTCTCCAATCAATTTTAAAACAGAGACAGCTGAAAATTCATCAATCACGATGTTGAAATTATTTTTCAGGCTTACATAAGCACATAAGGATATCATTATAGATGTTTGAATCCTTTTCCCTCAGTTACAGAAAAAAAAAAACTGATGCAAATCATTGGTTTGCTGTATCTTAGGATGAAGTTTGACAGGGATAAGAGTCTCAGAAAATAGAAATATTTATAAAAATTCTTATTAAAGAATTCTTACATAGTCTTATGAGCTAAACTACTAAATCCAAATGAGATGAACATGTTAATTGTAAGTATGTCTGGAAACGACAGCGGACTTGAGTGTGGCTGGTGTTACCCTGAGGAGAAGAATAGGAATGTAACTCTTGGAGTGACTCTCTGGCACCTCCTTTATGAAGGGTCATCATCCAGTTGTCGGTCTTTATCTTATATTCTCCCTCAGCTCCTAATGAATTGATTGTAGAATGTGAAAACTCAAGCTTCTCCTTCAGGCTAAATGGACAATGCCTAAACTGTGAATCCCAACTGGATTCATACATTTCCCTCAATCACAAAGTTAATACTCAAGTGATAGAATCTACGATAAAAATTTGAATTGAAAACTACATGAAACTATGTTTGAGACTCGATAAAACACATCAATAGAAAAATGTATGAACTGAATCAACCCAAGTCAGGCAACAGAAATGAGCAGACAGCCAACTTGCCTTCAGTAAAGTGACGGCGGCTCTTAACTTTCTCAGGTGCCTTCACCAGCTCCTTAAGACTGTTAGATTTTCTTACTGATGGGGGTTCCATTGAGATGTCGTTCTTACTTTCCAGATCATTTTCATTTTTGCTTAATAAAATTTATATGTTTCATGTAAGAAAGTAAACTGTGAATAAATGTGAACTCTCCTTATTAAATAATTGTTGAAAATTAATTGAATATTATTTCACATATTTCTGCTTATTTTTTGGCTTATAGAAGAGGGTGGTGTATCACTTTGGGTATGATTCTTGCACAGAGTTCCAAAAAGATGCAGAAACTGTCCTTTGGCTGTGAAATCACATAATATTGGAACATGAATGTGCAGGCCTCTCATCACCTGTCGGTAATATCCAGAGTCACCCCAGTTCTTAATCATCCTAATATCCAGATATAAAGTTCCCCATGGATTTTGTAAAAGTAAAATAATGCTCCCCATTTTCTTTCACTTAAGTCATTTTGTGGAATTTTTGCTGTGACCTAAGACAAAAAGACAAAGTATTGACTCTTCATTTTTTTCATAATTAGCTACATGATATTCACTAAACTTTAGATTTATTCATAACCTCAGTTTTTGCTTTGTTTTGTTTAATAAAATAAAGCTATAAGATTGTGTAAAAATTAAATGAGTTATTGTGCATAAAGCATATGTGTAATAATGCTTTATAAAATAGCATCTACTTAAGAATGTTATAATAATATTCTAGTTATTATTGATAATAATATTATTTCTCACTATGAAGCCACTCATAAACAGAAGTGCCAACTGAGAAAGGAAGCAGGAAAGAATGTTTCTGTAAAAACACCTAATACCACCTCATGAGTGAAGGTCATCTACCTGCAGACCTGTGGTCCATAAGCAGAATTTTAATAGAGAATGTGCGGAAAAGAAGCTCAAGCTGAAGAAATTATATAAGCAAAATCCTGGAATGATAGCACAGATAATATGTGTCGTAGTGAGTTTGGGCTGCTATGACAAAGAACCATGGCCTGGACAGCACGTAAACTAACGAAACTTACTTCTTACATTTTTGGAGGGTGGGAGTTCAAGACCAGGATGCCAGAAGGGGCTCTGGTGAAGAGTCTCTTCTGGATTTCAGACTTTCTGACTCCCATTGCCTCCTGACTTGGAGGAAAGAGCAGAGAAACCTGACGAAAGCACAGTTTTTATAAAGGGGTCTGCTCAGATGACCTGGTCTCCTCCCAATTGCCCCCTCCTTCTAATGCTGTCACTCTGAGGATTAGGATTTGAACACTGGTGGGAGGGTGGCAGAAATATCAGGGCTGTTCAATATGTTAGTTGAGAAGTTACAAACTTGACGCAGTGGGATGCACGGACATGACCAGCTGAGAACATCCAGCCTCATAGCTCTGGCTTCCTTTTTAAGGCCGATTCTTCCACCTACAGTTACGGGTTTTCTTCTTCCCTATCTAAGACTTTATTTTAATCAATGGTATCTTCACAAATGCACTGAGCACTCAAATGCATAATTTAAGAAAAATGTTTTTTGTTTCTTTGGTCTAAAATTGCTTATGGTTGTGTTTCCTCAGCTCAATACCTTCACTGAACTGTTTCCTACATTACCTACATGAATTTCTTCTATTCCTTTCCTCTTTCTTCAAAAAAATAGTTTGCACTCAGTCTTCGTTCATTCTTGAATCATTTCAAATCTGATATCTATACCCTAAAAAGAAAGCATAAATGTATGGAAAAGATCACAAGTTTGGGAGTTAGAGAGAGCTGCTTCCATATTCTGCAATTATTAGACAAATGATCATGGAAAGATTCAGTTCCATTTTGCTCATCCATGTTTTCAACATAAGGATGAGAGGACCTAATCTAGCCAATACACCTAACATGGTGGCTGGCACAGATTGAGTCAGAGGCATATATTTTATTCCATCTATTTTATTTTATTTCTTCCCATGGGCTTCAAGTAACTCTTGCTCAAATCCTATCCTGCTTGACTCTCTGCCTTGACAGTGCTCTTGTTAAAACATATTTCTCTTTGGCGGGTGGCACCTGTGGCTCAGTAGGTAGGATGCTGGCCCCATATACCGAGGGTGGCGGGTTCGAACCCAGCCCCAGACAAACTGCAACAAAAAAATAGCCAGGCATTGTGGTGGGTGCCTGTAGTCCCAGCCTCTTGGTTGGCTGAGGCAAGAGAATCATCTAGGCCTGGGAGTTGGAGGTTGCTGTGAGCTGTGACATCACGGCTCTCTACTGAGGGCAATAAAGTGAGACTGTCTCAAAAAAAAAAAATTGTTCTCCTTGGTTTTAGCAAATCAACTGATGAAATGTCAAGAGAATTTTGGTTTATTCAGGTGACTAGCTTAATAATTTTTCTGGTTATGTATTAATGGTTTCATATATTAGGCAAATGTAACTAAATGATCATACCTTCATAGGAAAAAAGGGTCTGAAATAAATATACTATTTAATGAGAAAAAGAACAACTGGTGCCCAGATTAGACAAAAATGTAAAAATCGTATGAAAGTGTTACCACTTCAAAAATTAATAGAATGGACTACCTGGCCCAGAGGGGAGGAGGAGGAGGAGAATGGGAAGCTGTCCTCCTGATTTCATTCAGTGGTTCTCACCCTTCCTGGCCTCAAGACCACTTGACACTCCTGACAATTACTGAAGACCCCAGCAAGCTTTTGGCTATGTGGGTTTTATCTATCAATATTTTACCACATTAGGAATTAAACTGAGGAATTTTCAAAATATGTATTCACTTAAAAACTAATGATCAGGCAAGATGGCAGCCGAGTAACAGCTTCCTTGAGGCTGGGCATGGTGAGACCAGGGAGAGAGGACTTCAGGCATCTCTGGCAGGCAGGATCTACCCAGGAACTTCCCCCTTGGGGACACAGGGAGACAGGGTGAGGCTTCTGGACACCCTGAGGAAGGCAAAAGTGGCGGAGACTGGGCAAGTGGTTGCGTCTGTTCGTTCGGTCTGATCCTGTCGGCGGCTGTGGGTGGGGCAACAGTGGGACTGCAGGCTGGAAAGGCCTTGCCTGTGAGCTGTTTGGGTTTCTTTTGGACTTGGCACTCG
>CAUYRH010140272.1:0-24051 GCA_963574655.1 Perodicticus potto
TTCTATCGCTGACTGGCTTTCAGACTGGTGCTCTTCCGACCTCCCTTCCTTCCTCCCTTCCTTCCTTCCTTCTTTTCTCCCTCCCTCCACTCTCCCTCTCTTCCCTCCCTCCTTCCTTTCTTTTTTCCCCATTTCAGATCATAACATAAGGGAATTTTCACTGAAATCACCTGATAAAGGTAATATTTATGGAAATAAAAAAATTAAGTAGTGAAAATTACTACTTAAGGGAAGGGAACTAAAAATATTTAACCCAAAAATATTCGTTAACATATTTCAAGATGGCTTTCAGGGGCGGCACCTGTGGCTCAGTGGGTAGGGCGCCAGCCCCATATATCGAGGGTGGTGGGTTCGAAACCAGCCCCAGCCAAACTGCAACAGAAAAATAGCCGGGCGTTGTGGTGGGCGCCTGTAGTCCCAGCTACATGGGAGGCAGAGGCACGAGACTCGCTTGAGCCCAGGAGTTGGAGGTTGCTGTGAGCTGTGATATCACGCACTCTACCGAGGGTGACAAAGTGAGACTCTGTCTCTAAAACAAACAAACAAAAAAAAAATAGCTATTCAGAAGGGCAAGAATAGCTAAAAAGCTGGTTTTGTGGGGGCAAATTTGTATCCGTAGAGAAATCAAGTGAAGGAAACAACATGTGCCGATAGATATTCTCCGAACACCCTTGTCCAGTTCTTGGAAGGGTTTACTGAGAGTCTGGTAATTTCAAAGCAGAAACTTTGACCTCTATCTATTCTTTCTGAGGGTTGCTATCTGTGAGGCTGTATCTGCAGAGTAAGAACACCTGAATCACCTTTCCTCCTGTCCCTCCCATGTTCTATTTTGCCATGCTCCAAGATCACAACTAACCTCAGATGGTAAAAAGCATCATCCACCTGGCCATTTCTTTGAATTGTTTCTCATATTTGTATGCCTCTGATGCCTATATGTGTGTTAATAAATTTCTATGCCTTTCCTCACATTAATCTGCCTTTTGTAAGTTGATTTTCAGTGAACCTTCTTTTTGCCCCCACTCTACTGGGGAAAATGATAAAATAATCATAAAAATTGATTTGTATTTATGTATACACTTACTATAAACCTTGTATTTCCAGAAATAAAGAATGTCTGTATAAGTTACACTAAAACTATATAATGAAATTCTTAAATAGAGGTAACTAAAAAAATTTTAGGGTCCAAATAAAATATATATAATATAAAAATAAGTGAAAAATACAGGACATAAAACTATGTGCACAGTGTGATAATTATAAATGTAGATACAGATTTCTATTAACACATATCTAAACATCCAATTGAATAACAGAAGTAAACACACAAACATATTTAGTTTTCATCTCTAGAAAATAGTTCACTCAATTTTAAAATATTGTATCTATAATATATATGTTTTAATTTTCAGTCAGAGAGATTGGATCCATAACATAAAATAAATCATATTGTGAGGAACATAATTATGTCGTTAGAAAGGTGTTTTTAATTTGTAACAGACAGGATGGCTCAATGCTATTTTTATTTATTCTTTCTTCTCCCCAGATTAATAGAAGAACTAGAGCTCACACATCAGTTCTGTCTCAGGGACAGCCTTTGAAACCAATAATTTTTTTCTTATATTTGTGGCCTTGTTTTTGACCAAATACAGTCCAAGTTATCTTTTTGGTGACATCCTTGACAACCCATGTCCTGGGACACTGTGATTTTCACCTTCGTCTCCTTGTTATCTTACACAGAAGCCAGCATGTGTTTAATACACACATATAGTCAGGGATGTTTTTTTTTTTTTTTTCTTTTAAATCCACTCTTAAACAACTAACATTGGGCTTTGTGAAAAGAAGTAGTCAGGAAATACAGTCATGCATCACTTTACAACAGGAATATATTTCAGCGATATGTCATTGGCTGATTCCTCACTGCAGGGATTTTGTAGACTGTGCGTATGAACATTCCCCCTAGAAGGGGGAGCGCACTGCACACCTGAGCTGCCAACCTGTTCAATATCTCACCATTCTGGATACTGTGGGCAATTGTAACACAGTATATTTGTATATCCAAAGATAGCCAAGGCACAATAAAAATACTGTGTTATATTCTTATGAGTCCACGGTTGCATATGTGGTTGGTTGTTGACCGAAACATTCTCATGGGGCTCCTGACTTGTGTTATTACTTTGCGTGAAAGCTTAACATCAGATAAATGTAAAAGGAAATACCACCCGACCCGTGATATTTATATAGAAAATTAAAATCAGCATCAAATTCGACATGCTGTGAGGTACGCTTGCAGCTCTGTTGGAGGTTGTAGGATAAATCACAATCTTTTTATACTCAGAAAATAGCACTTTGACTATTTTTCCCTACAGGAAATCTGTGATTTAATATAGAGTCCAGAGTAAATGCTAAATCCATCTACCTATCCATCTGTTCTTTATCTATCCATACATTGATATTTATTCCCCAAGGATGACAAGAGGTTTTTTAGGTTCTTACTCAAAGCATGTGGTGAGAAAAATCAATCAGTTATATAAGAGGAGGAATGATAATTCACTGAAGAAAAGGAAAAATTCTCTATAGTCCTAAACCGCTGTGTGGAAACGGGAATAACTGAGCAGAAACAGTGCTGGCGTGTTCAGGGTCACAGGCAATACTGCAGAGTAGAGGCCCCGGTTCCATGTGGATGGAGCGGATCACAGCAGGCATAGGGCTCACCCCAGGCTCTTCACACTCCAAGTGCAATGGAAAACTTAAACTTAGTCAGCCCTCCACATCTGCAGGGTCCACATCTACAAATTTCACCAACTGCAGATCAAAGTTATTTGGGGGAAATATGATAATACAACAATACATAATAATGCAATAATGTAATAATACATAGGTGACATTTTCAAAAAATTAACAACTATGTATATAGCGTTGACCTTGTATTGGGTATTACAAGTAATCTAGAGACATTTAAAGGCAAGATGAAGTGCATGAGTAACATGCAAATACTATACCATTTTAAATAAAGGACTTGAGGCTCTGTGGATTTAAAGGGGTTAGGTGATCATGGATCAAATTGTCTAAGGATAGTGAGGTATGACTACAGAGAGAACATTAAAAATAACGGTATTATTGCTAGGATTTATTATTTGCCTATTGATAATCTCTAATTTATTATTCAAAACACCATAAAAGACAATTATTTTTAACTTCAGTTAACTGATTATGAAACTGAGAGTCACTTGGAAGAATGGGTTCCGGGTCTGTCGAGGTTGCAAGAGAAACATCACAGGAATAGAGAAAAACACCCCGTGTGCTTGGTACCAAACTGGAACTAATCAATCAACACTTTTGTGCACACATGGTAGTAAATATCAGTGAAAATCAAGCAGGAGGGTGGTGGGAGGAGGAGGTGGGTAAATTCACACCTAATGGGCACAGTCCACCCTATCTGGGTGACCAGCCCAGTCATAACTTTGACTCAATTTGTATACGAATAAAGTATGTAGACCCAAGATGTGTAGCTCATAACATTCTGAAATAAACAAATAAATAAATAGTTAATCGAGGATCAGAGAACCTGAAGAACTTGCCAAATCCATGACTTGATTCTCTCATATCCTTGCCTAAAATCCCAAGTCTTGCAGTGCAGACAAATTTGATAATGGAGGAAGCAGCTTCCTTCTCTCCCTCCCTCTCGCTTAGGGAGCCATGAGAGGAGAACTAATGGTCCTCAGTGGAGTGAATGAAGCCTCTTTAGTCAAAGCCAAATTCACCCCATGAGCCACTGACACGACTGCCTTTGTTCACATGTCTCAGAATCTGTTGTGCGTCGCTTTCAGAGTTGAATGCTTGCTGAAAATACAGGCACCTTTCTCTGAGCCTGAAGTTTATAACTTGAGCACTTTGCAGTGCAGTATGGAGCCTGTGTAAACCAAAAACTGTGACACTCTAGTGTCCTAGAGTGCAAAGTCCTGTGGGGAAGACAGGCTTTAGAATGGCTGATCTGAATCTCCCTCCACCTCTTCTGCATACTGGTAGATCATTTTAACCTCCCTGAACCTTGGTCTCCTTATCTATACAATGAGAAAAACAACACTTTTCTATTCTATCTTGAGGGGAAATAAAGCACAATATATGTGAGAAGAGTTAATGGGAGACACATAATAATCTATATGCATTTCTCATAAAAAATGCACTCTAATCATGAGAAGATATCTAACGAACCCAAATTAAAAGACATTCTGTAAAACACAGACTTAACGTCCATTAAAAAATATCAGCACCATGAAAGGCAATGAAAAATTTAGAATTATTCTATATTTAAAGGAGAATAAAGTGACATGACAACTAAATCAATGTGCGAACCTGGGTTGGAAACTGGACGAGGTATAAACACCACCGAGGAAAGCAGCGTCACCTGAGGAATGACGAGGAGGATAAATTGGGAAGGAGAACTTTCCTTCTCACAACTGGTTGCGGCCTGCAGGCGGCCGTCTGAAGACTGGAAGGCACATCCAGCCAGAAGCCAAGAGCAAGTACTTCAAGGGACTAGGCATTTATTCTGAGTGGGTGGCAGACTACACACATTTAATAATATGGAAGGAGTTGTAAATGTTTACGAAAGGAGACACATGCATATGTGCAACTGGGTTTCATGTAGCTTCATGGGTGACATGTTAAAAAAAATGGCAGGTGGCACCTGTGACTCAAAGGAGTGGGGCGCCGGCCCCATATGCCAGAGGTGGTGGGTTCAAACCCAACCCTGGCCAAAAACCACAGAAAAAAAAAAATGGCAGTGTTATCATGATTCCAGGGTGGAGTTCCTGGCCCTCCAATATCAAAAGTTGAAGAGGTGAATAAGAAGAAATCAAAAGCCTCATTTGCATCTGTCCTCACCTGACCAGAACCAATATGTGGTCAGCTGCGGCTTTCAAGGAGGAATGTGACCTGTTGTGCTGACACTGCAGAAGGGCTGAGTAGGATTAGGTGGTTGTTTGAAGCCAGTGGTGGAGCAGTCTCTCCAAAAGGACACTCTCTGTTTAGTCCTTAGAGAAGAGAGTCTAAGGGCTATTTTAAAAAATGCCTCTCACCCTTTTATGGCTGGGATTTCAGTTACTAAGGTTTCTCTCAAGTCTCATTGGCCAGAAAGGGTCCATTCCTTTGGTTGCAGTGCTTAGAATTTAATTTTTATTTATTTATTTACTTATTTATCTTTTATTATATCATAACTGTGTACATTACTGCATTTGTGAACACTCTAGATATATAGAACTTAATTTTTTTATTTCTCAGTTGGAAGACAGTACAACCTTCTCCTCTGCCTCTGAAGGTCCAATGCAAGACGGAACAGGAGTGAAGCCTGATCAGAACCTGTAATGCCTACATCTTCTGGATACCAAGTCTGTAACTAGGGATAAGTTGCCCGTAACCCAGCTGAGAATGTTCTTGGTCTGGTCAGAGAGAAAATGTGCTATCCTTCAAAGGAGCAGCAAGATCGAGCCAGCCTGCACTTGCAGAGATGGGAAGGGTATGTAAGGAAATGGAACCTGCTGATACTTGATTAAGGAGCCAGAACATAAAACTGGATTGACAAGAGTTTATTACCTGGCAGGGCTCTGCTGAAATAGAGGATTCAATACTCTGTAAGGATACAGGAGACGATATGAACTCACTATAAGCATATCTCATAGAAGGAGAAGGAGGTGAGGAAAAATCAAGAATTCCTAGAAAACATGGTCAAGGAAGAGATGAAAGGCCCAGGGATGTGAGAATTCTGGAGAGTTCATACAAGGTATCAACAGGGACCTGCCAAGTAATTGCATCCCTTCATAAGGGGCCCTGGGGGAGTTTTATGTACAAAGGCTATACAGATGTGTTGGTGGAAATGTGTGTACCACCAACAGTAAAATCTCCCATGATAATTCTCCCCATTAGGCCAGATTCTGTCTCAGTTAGGGGTGTCTTTTATAAATTTAGTTCACAAATTACAAAGGGGATGATAACATACAAAATAATAAAAGTCTGGTGGCCTAGTCACTGTTAAAAACCAGAGAGTTGTCAGTGTTGTGATGAGTTAGTTCAATCTGGCAGTGAAAGGGCACAAGCCACAGAGAGCTATAGTGATGGTTACCAGAATGTGGCATCATGAGCTCACACAAAACTTGGTATCCTACGGGCACCCACTTGACAGTGAAGGAGGTGTATAGTTGTGTCAATGGCCAGAATACCCACAGGTTATACCCACAACACCATCTAGACCCTCCTCCACTATCTAGCTCCTTCAGTGGCCTGAAGGAACTTTGAGACAACCTGGCAATGGTATGGCTAAAGTACCAGCATGAAAAAGGAAGGGTTGTCTTGCAGACCAAAGTGAATGAACCAAACCAAGGACTGTATGTAGTTCTGTGTCCCCAGTATGATGAATACCTGTCCCTAGGAACCCAAAGGTGAAAGCAGGCATGCTGTCCTTCACATCCCACCCCATTCTTCATATCCCATCCATTTTGCAGGATCAGATGCCCTGGTGATGTTCATATAGGGGTCACAGCATGAGCCCCATTGAATTGTAAACTTTGCTTCTGCCTGTGGGCTTTCACTTTCCCAGTCTAGACACCAGCAGTTAGCAGAGGAATGAAGCAGAGGGATGTTTGGGTGCTTCTGAGTGCCCACTGTGATGGTAAACAGGTGCAGAGATCTTGAACTGACAGGGCATGGAGATGAGGCATTCAGGCCCTTGGGGGTAGGGGTCTGTTATACCCCAGGTAAGCCACTGAGGTCAGCAGAGGTGGTAGTTGACAGGGAATGTGAAACAGATAGTGGAAAGGAGAGGGTGACTATTACTTGCAGTCACAATGCTAATTCAATGGTGGCAACTACAGCTGTCCTGAGGGAATATTATTTACAAAGGCTACCAGAATGTGTTGGTGGAAATGTGCACCAGCAACAGAAAAATGCTCAGTCACCTCTACTGTCCCCTTTCTCCAAGTCTCTGCTAAGGAAAAGAGGCCTGGTAGACTTTGGTTCCCCAGATATTTATGAAGCTTTACATGTGAAAAGCACAGTGGGAGAACGCAGTGGACCGGGAGTGGGGCTGGGGGCTGGCCGCACGCCTCTCCCGGGAAGGCCCTGCTGCCCAGCCACATGCATGCCCAGAGTGTGACCAGTGGGCAGTCCCATCTGTCAGCCGCTTTGAAGTCTGCCTCAACTGCCCTTCTCAGGCAGCCTGGATCTGGTGATTGTGCTTGGCAAGGTGCCCAAGGCCTGTCCAGTTGAACCTGATAAGAACTTTGTGTAATTCTGCTTCCCATGATAAAAAGTAGAGAGACAAAAAATGTGTAACAAATCTAGGCTAGTGGGAAGTATGACGGACACAGCCTGTTACACGTTTGGAGAGAGGGGAGGAGAGAGCTATGTTTCTGGTTCAACCTTACCCAGCATGAATGAGGGGCTACAACACAATCAGGCGAAGAGCCGTCATTGCTTGGAGCTGCAATGAGCTCGGCGAGCTTGGCCGACAAGGATGCGACATGTAACGTTTAGGATCCATTGCCCTGGGTTGAGGTATTTTTCTTGACTGAACCACGGTAGTTTTTAGCTATTCCTTGTTCTCTTTGCTGAGATATTGTATAATATGTCTCCTACACCTTTAATACGGTGGTGAGCAACCTTTTGGCACCAAGTTAGTTTCATGGAAAACAATTTTTCATAAACCAGGTGTGGGGTGGCTGTGACATGAGTCTGCAAACTATTGATTTAGTATGGTCTCTGTGCAGTCAGACCTCTCTGCGGAGGAGGATCTGTATTTGCAGCCACTCCTCAGAGCTATTGTCACCCCCTCGGCTCTGTCTCAGATTGTCAGGCCTTGGATTCTCACGAGAGGCACAACCTGGATTCCTCATTGCACTGTTTAAAGTAGGATTTAACCTACTGTGAGAATCTGATGCCACAGCTGATGTGCGGGACGCAGAGCTCAGGTGATGGTGTGAATGATGGGAATGGCCATAAACACAGATGAAGCTTCACCCGGCTCATCCACTGCTCACTGCTGCTGTGCAGCCCAGTTAATTCCTAACAGGACAGTTCCTAACAGATCCGTGGGCAGAGACAGGGGACCACTGTTCTAATGCGCAGCTCTTCCATACACTTAAAGACAATGCATTTAATGTTCAATAGCATCTAAGTTCCTGGAGAAGCTGGGTGTTCGAAGGGAGACAGGATGTGAGTACCGAGATCCAGAGACCTTGAACTGATGCTCTCCCAGGGGCTGATGATGTATGAGTGTATGCCCGACCTCAAGAATGAACATTATTCAGGGGAAGTTAAAGTTGCTTAAAAAATTGCTACCAGGTGTGTGTTTTTGCCAATTTGAAAGCACCAGAACAGCACAGAAGCCAGTGTAGCATCTAAAGTTTCTTCTTCCATATGTCACTAATTAAAAAGAATGCCAAAGAACATATGGTCTTGGAACCATCAGGAAAGAAAATGAATGAAAAGGAGTATGCTAAGTACAGATCTAAATCATAGTGTTTTCAGTAAGTGGTTGACAAATTCTCCAAAAAGGAAGAATAATCTGAAACAAAGATTACCCAGAGCATGTAAGACACTGCAATTTTATTCCTGTATATGTTTTAATGATATTTTCTTGACACCCAGCACAAATATTATCCTACAGAGACTCACCTACTAGAGTGTTATCAACTTCCTCTGAACAAACACTAAACAAGTGTGTACAGACCGTTTTCTTTATTCTTGATGTTCTGACATTTGGGCCCTTGGAGTCCTAGGGAACTGCCTCTCCGGGGCTTAATTCATTCATAGAGGTAACGATGTTCCTGCCACCATGCCCTTAATAAGCAAACCAACCAAACCGGAGCCCACACTTCTCACAATTCTATTTATCAGACATCTATGGTCCAGGATACCATGCCCTCCCCTAAATAACTAGAGGGCCAGCTGCCAGACCCCTGCAGACCACACCTATCCTGCCATGATTATCCACACTTCACAATCATAGGTTTCTATTGCTTGCTTTCATTGCTTGAGTCATTCCTTCCCAACGAAAACTGCAAAAAAGACTCCAGCCAGCTGACAGCTCTCTCTTCTCTCTGCCTCTGCCAGATAATCTCCATTAGGTGTTCCTCTGAGAGGCCTTGAGTTTCGTGCCCTTACTTTAGTTTCTAGGGAACTGTACATTTAATAAAAATTTCTTTCTTTATGGGAATCATTTTAGTATCTTTGTGTCTTACTATATCTGCTCAAAGCAGGTCCCAGGTCCATTTTTAGAAAAGCCTGATTTCAAAAAATAAGCAGATAAATAGCAATAACACAACCTAATTTAGAAATAGAGGGATGATGGGAACGGGACATCACTAGCTGGACTCTAGAATATTTCAGAAACTCTCTTAGTCTTTGTGTGCATTTTTTTCAATTGAAAAGTATTAACCCACCATATATAGTAACATTTTTATTAATAGCATAATAGTTGCATTTATTTATGGTGTGCATGTAATAATTTAACACACAGTGTAGCCATCAAATCAAGGCAATTAGGATACATCACCTTAGACATCTATTACATGTATATCTTTGTGTTGGGAACATTTCAAATCTTCTCTTCTAGCTATTTTGAAATAGTAAGTTATTATTAGCTATTGTCAAAAATAAAAAATATATAAAGTATTAATACAGCAGCAGGATAATAATTCTTTATATAGTGATGGCTGACTACACAGAAATTACCATTCTATATTGAGAGAAGTACAAGGCAGAGGTAGAAGATAATTATGTATAGTGATTTATAAACCACAGCCTGAGTAAGAATAACCAACACAGGAAGCCATTCCTCAGATTCATAACTATAAAATCTTTCCATCTTTATCTAATCTGCCAGAGTATTTTAAGTATACCTCTTTATGGCATTTATTAACCTTTTATCCACTGGCAAACACACTAGTACGCAGGTCTTATGGAAGCCACAACATACAAAGTTCTTGCAGGGCCAAGAGACAATGTGATGTACCGAGAAATGCACATCAATCCAGGTCGGAACTACAGCTTTACTACTCACTGGCTCCGTAGTGTTCAGTAAATTACTAAACTGTATTCATCCTGAATTTCCTTCTTGGTTAAATGGAAATAACCTCTTTTAATTGATTGTTGGAAAGATTAAATAAGAAAATATATGTAAAATGCATGAGACACAGAGGATAATCAATAAACCTTTAATTTCTTCTTTTCACTTTCTAGAAATCTCAGTTATGAGCTGCACAGTTTTCCTATTATAGATCTTTACAAAAGGTTAGTATAGCATTCATCATTATACTATGTAGGTATAGAAACAAATATAAATTTACTTACATCTATATATGTATAGGCGGAAGTAGAGGGTGGTGAATTAATTTTATAATACATTCCTTCAATTGTTAAATCTTTTACAGAAAAAAAAAGGTGGTAAGATGTAAATAAATAAGTTAAAGAAATATATTTGCTAATATGCTATGCAGGCAAGGTAAAGTACTTGTTCATGGTTATTGATTGGTTTTGCAGAGCCCAGCATTTTGCTGAAAATACATTATGTGTATCTACTCCTTTGTGAAGTACATGCTAAAGGTGTTTCTCTCTTCTTGACTGAGGAGGCTGAAGACTGGAAAAATTAAAGACTTTCTCAAAATTACACAACTGATAATTCTTTGAGAAAATATTTCAGCCCAGTCACTTCAGAACCTATAAATTCTCCATCATTTTATATCTATGAAGTATAGTCTATGAATTTATGGTTTTAAGTATATATTAGATATGAAAACATTGATTAATCCAACAGGTTTTTGTTGAAGTCCATTGATTCTGGGCTTCTCCACACTCTTTGCTGCTAGGAAGCTCCTGTAGTCCCACAGGGCAGGGGCTCCGCCTCAACTTCCTTTCCCAATTTGAGGGTGTATTTTAGAACTTATGAATAATTTTATCAAAGTTTAATTTAATTTAGGGGGGAGGTCAGTGCTTTTTATGTCTAGTTTTTAAAAAATTAGTTGCCTACGTTATGGTAATGAAAGTATTTTCCTATGTTGTTTTCTTTTACCTTTTATATAAAAGTTGAATTCATCTCAGATTGACTTGGTACCATTGAAAAAAAAAGGTCAGCTCTTCCCACTGCATTACAGTTCCTCCTTTGTTAAAAATCATCTGACTGTATATATGTGGGTCTGTCTGTGAATTCTGTATTTATTTCATGGATATCTCTGTATCTACCTTTACAATATTGTTTTAATTGTTGTTGCTTTAGAACAAATTATGATATCTGGTAGTTGAGTCACATAGAAACATTTTAGACATTGTCTTGGTTATTTTTTGCTCTTTGCATTCCCACATAAAATCTAGAATGAGTTTTCAATTTTCACACATATATACAACCCCCTGAAAAATATGCTAAAATATTAACTGGAGTTTTTTTAATGTGGAGATAAATTTGGGAAATTGATATCTTTGCAATATTGAGAGTTCCAATCTATATACATATGGAAGAGCTTATCGTAGACGTAAAAGTGATAAGATTTACAGACGTGTCACTATCTTGTATAAACACACATTTCATACACACATTCTGTTGGACTGTTCTGTATCTTTTAAAGTAATGATGTCATACTTCTTTCCTTAGATTTACCTCTAAGAACTTGGCAATTTTGATCCGAGTTTGCATCATTTTTACGTTACCATTTCTATGATACGTGAAGTTTTTGATTTGTTAGTTAGAAACTTCATTAGCAAACATTTTTGAACGCCTATTTTATGATCATTGCTAGGCCCAAGAACATGAAAAATGCAATTCATGTCTCCCTTCCTTGGACAGCTCACAGTTCAGAGAGAGATATTCTCCACCAACACCGAGACTGCAGCAGCTTGACAAGGAGCTGCGGGGGGTGGAGGACTGTATTCTGGCGACAGACACGCACTTAGTGACTTACTTCAGTTTCATCACGTCTCGGCGGATATCACTACCTGTACGATATACCTGCCCCTGAGACTCTCCCCAGTTGGACTATTTTTGAACTCCACAACAGTGAAAGGCCCTTCCTTGTGTTAACGTTTTATCTCATGATGCTTTTGTGCAGAAAGTAAACTCAGGAAAAGCTGGGAATCAGCTCTTTTCTTTAGTGCAAACCCCTAGTGCCCAGAAGAGTAATCTATCAACAGAAGGTGCTCAATGATTATTTATCTTTAGTTATTATATACTTACTACTTTTGTTTTGCTCAAAAACTCTTTTCTCTCCTTCCTTATTCAGCAGCAGTGTCACTTTCCCTTGAGATCTTACTCTGTACTCGGCAATTGGATTTGAGAAGTACATCAAGTTTTCTCTCAATGCATCTTTACAATTTACAAGCTACATTACAATAAAAAACAGTAACGGTATCTCCATCTCCTCTATCATTATTAAAAAGCTATGCTGCCTTCAATTCCTACCTGCCTAAGTTGGTATATCTTCCACAGTATTTTTTTTTCATAAAGAGAGCACATAAATGGAAAAATAAACAGGTGAATAGAAATACTAAAATCAAAAAGTCCTCCTACTATGGATAGCCCTATAAGAAAACCCATGATAACTGGCTGATGTCAGCCCAGTCCGCTGTTCCCAAGTCAGGTTCATGAACAAATTCAGGGGCTCACAGACCCTTTCTCTCCCAATATCATCCTGACACCAGAGTTCATTGCCTTTGGGTCGCTAGTGGAGATCTATTTACAAACGGGGTAATTTGAGACTAACCAGAGCAATACAGCAAGACTCCAGAGGTCTTGGGGTACCAGTGGGGATCTAGACGACTCACACCTAGATTCCAGGGGAACCAGATTGATGGCTGTGTCCAGGTGATGGTATAAATCTTGTTCTTGGCTCACAGAATTCCTACTCCTGGACTGTTCTCCCACAGTAAGGAACCTGGCTGAGTAAGGAAGGGATGACAGTAACAATACAAATTAAATAATTACTTCTATCATGTGTAACATTAGGGTTAACATTTGTTCAAAATAATTTTCTTCACTCCTTATACCCACAGTATGAAGGAATTGGTTGAAGTTCTTTAACTCCTGGGGAACTGACCTTACTGAGGCCACCAGCCAAAGGCAGACACTGCAGAAATCTTTTGATAAACACATATGCAGCAGTGTTGGCATGAATGAATGAACAAACAAATGCCTAGGCACAGAATTCAGTTATTCAACAAACTAACTCTTGAACCCTGTCTCTTTATCCTTTAGAATCGAGATCTTAGGTAAGTTTGCTAATACACAGAAGAAACCTTCATTTCTTCTAAGAAATGAGTTAACCCAGTGGTTCTCCTGTCAAGACCCACAGGAATTGTATTAAAGGGCTGTGGCATTAGAAAGGTTGAGAACCACTGAGTTAAGCAGATGTCTTAGGAATCTTAGGAAAATAGTAAAAACTACTTACTTAAGCTACTTAGTTAGATAAAAAATTGAACGTGGTCCCCAGATCCTAACTGGCAATCAATCACAGGTATCTGTTGGAATTATCTGTGGGGAATGTAATCAATCAGTCACTTTCCTACCCTTTCTCTACACCTCTCATGCTGGCCTTGTCCTCCGTCCCTCCTTCAGTCTTAATTTGTTCTGCTTCACAGGCTTGGAGTCGCCATCACCTTGCACAGCCTGCCCTGTGCCTCCCTGCCCAGCTGTCTGCCTCACACTGCTCAGCTCCGATGTCACTCCTTCCAAGAGGCCCTTCCTGATCATACTGCCTAAAGCTGCTTCTCTTTCCCTGTCCTAAATTATCCTATTTTCTATTTTTCATGTCCTCTGTGAGTCTGTCCCTTTATTTACATGTTAATTTTCTGCTTTCCTAGAAAATAACATAAGAGCCTTGAAGGGCAACACCCCACATTGTCCACTAGTGCATCACCAGGGCCAAGGACAGTGCTGGGTGTGCGGGTGTGTGCTGCCTCCTGGATGAGATCATGGGGTGTCACATGAGGGTAATTAACTAAAGGACTTGGGTTTACTTCACCCCGAAGTGACAGCCTCGTTCACAAAAGAGTGTCACAACCAAGACACTCATAATCGACCTCTAATGAAAAGTGTGTCTAATGAACACTCCCAACAAATAGGTTTTCAAATGCTCAGAATATAGACACTCACTGGGTGAAAATTAGAAAAGAGGGGCGGTGACTGTGGCTCAAAGGAGTAGGGTGCTGGTCCCATATGCCGGAGGTGGTGGGTTCAAACCCAGCCCCGGCCAAAAACTGCAAAAAAAAAAAAAAAAGAAAAGAAAATTAGATAATAATCTTTCCATGAATAGAACCTCTTTCTGAAGTAATTTGACAACCTCACTGCTCCTCTGTGTTTTACTTTACTTTAGCTTCCTAAAGATTCATAAAATCCTTACCAATTTTTGAAAATGGCATCTACTTCAAAAGGCTGTGCAGAAAACTCTGGTTGGAAATTGATTTCCTTTTTTTCCATAACAGTCAAATAGAATTCCTTTTGTGTCGCGTTCTGGGTCTCTGCGTTTAGAGGGGTCTGTCCTGGGTGACGTCTAGACATCCCCATCATCTTGAGAGGTGGCAGAGCAAGTTCTCATGAAGACAGAAATAACACCCACAGCAGATCATCTCAGGCACAGGCCTGAGATACACTGTAGCATTTCCTGCGGTCACTTATGTCCTTCCTACACACCAGGCATTCTCCACACATTATTTCTAATCTACATAAAACTCAGGTGAGTCAGCAATCACTTTCTTCATTTTATGATTGAGGAAATTAAGACCAGAAGGTGAGATAAGGCAGCTGATGTGGTGCAATGCTTTTTAGTGCAGTGAGATTTGAACTCAGGTTTGGGAAGGTCCAACAGGCTCTACGCCTTTCAATGTGATGCTGTACTGCCTCCCAGTGACAGAAAAAATATAATTCTTCATAAAAATCAGTTTATGATACTTTGCACTCTAAATTGGGAGAATTGCATCCCAATATTTTGAACAATAAATAACAGGACGATGAACGTATTTTACTAGAATATGAAATGAGTGTTCTTTAATTACTTGTACTTATCATTCACACTGTCTAATTCAATAAGCACGTCTCACAAATGTTCTTTATAGCTCTGCATAATTCTTCATATCATAATGATAACTTAACTCGTAACTCAGGCTTATTAAAAACTGACAAGCCCTAGCTGTTGACGTGGGTTGATTTTCCCCCAGTTATTTGAATCCTAAGTCTTTTAAAAGCAATTTTATAAATATATGCAACTATTTTGTACCCATAATAATTAAAATAAAATTCAAAAAAATAACTCTAAGGACTTTAGAAAAAAAGAGAGAGATGAAAACAATTTGTAATTTCCTTTCTTTAAGGGTGAAATCATGGCCTTTTAACACATGGGCAAAATATACAAATACTCAAGTGATTCAGTGCAGTATTTCTTAATAAATTTGTAATGTCCAAGTCTCTGATGGCAGGTACAGGAAGGTGGAAAGTATTTTTGTTCTGATAGATCCCCTTTTGTGAACGCCTACATATCTTATATAGAAATAAGACAGATGGCTCTGGATGGTGTGTATATTTATCGTTCCCTACATGCTTCATTCTTGTGTAGACATTTCTTTCTTCTGAAAGCTTGAAGTTCTTCTCACATACCCTTCTCACGACGTCTTCCCTTTCTGTGTCACCTTGTGGTTACAGGCCTACAGTAAAAACCCACAATAGCTGGAGAGGACTGACTTGAATTAGAACTCATTCAGCTCTTCTAAATATTGGCCACATGACCTTGAGCTGGGGGCTTCATTTAGACACTAGAATGACTATGTGCGGTCAAATGTCACTATGTGTTTGCTCATTTGTGGAAAACTATAGATACTTATTTTCTCCACTAATCTGCAAACTAATTGATGGCTGAAACTGTGACATAGACATCAGTATCTCTGTGCCTCCCACAGTTACTGCAAAGGCAGAAGAAACCTGATTACGATTATGAAGAAAAGGTTAATAGAGTTCGCTTAGTTATTCTGCTTGAAATAACTCACCCGCTCTCCAAGCCCAACCTCTTCTTTAACAAATTGCAGCTACAAACATCAGTGCAAAAGCTGTCCACATCCTATATCGCCCCCCTCCCTTTTATCCAACTGGAGGCAATCTTGATAAAAGTTACATATCTCTTCCTCCACCTAGTGATGTATTTCTTTCAACCTTTACTGATGTTTGAATAGACAATGTATTTTTATGCTCCATTTAAGCTCATTGCGAGTAAAGACAAATCTTAGGCATGCCTATTTTGGGCACTACCATGGTCACAGGCATTCTTCTGGGATAACCTCCTGTAAACGTCCAGGTTGTATGGTTCTAAATGCCAGGCCAGTTCTCTTCCACATTCTAGACTGTCACATCAAAGAAGACCTAGGACAAGGGAACCAGGTACCTGGTGGAGGCACTACATGTGTGTGCTGAACCTCTCCACTGTGGGGTGATGGCTTCTATCAGTTTGGGAAGATTGCAGCCACCATCTCTTTAAATATGGCCTCCACCTCTGCACTTTCCTCCTCTTGCTCTGGAGGGTTTATAACATTTGATAATTAAGTTCACAAACTCATCCTAGAACCAAGTGGGACAGATCTTATTGCTGGGTGTCACTGTGGTCATCTCCCAAGGACTCCCCTTAGCTAAAAGACCCTACATGTTTTCCACTTGGCAATGTGGAAAATCATACCTAGGCATTTGGCCAACCTTTTCTTATCCCTTGGTCTTTGGTGGTTCAACTTATTCTTTCCACATTGAAGGAATTTTGTAGAAAAATCCCCTCCTGAGGCATCTAGTGACCACAGTGAATTCAGCAGTGAGGTGTGTAGCACTTTTTCTCGGATGAGTTTGTGAGCTTAATTGTCCAACCTCATATATATTTGATTACTTGTGTCTCGCATGCTCTATCGCTGAGCTCTGATCTTTGGGGATATTTTTTTCCTTTTTGTGTTTTGGTTTAATACTTTATTCTTGTCAACCTTCAAGTTCCTCAACAGTGATTCCTTCTGTGACCAGCCTGCTGATACACCATTTCAATAAATTCCTAATTTTAGAACTATGTAATTCTTAGGTATAGAATATATTTGCTTTTAAAAATAATTGCCTGCCTTTCTACCCATCTTCCTTCCTTGTAATTTCTTTTGTGCTGTCATAGTTATCTTAAAAGTGTTTTTTTCATTTTTTTTCCCTGATAACTCCAAAGTCTGACTTATCTGTGTGTGTGTGCTTCTATTGCTACTTTTTCTTTTTTCTTCATTATCATTACATGCTTAATGAATTTGTATCACATTCCAGACAAGTATGTAAAAGAACCACAGAGGAGGGCTATGCACCCATAGCACAGTGGTTATGGTGCCAGCAACATACACCAAGGCTGACGGGCTTGAACCTGGCCTGGGCCAGATAAACAACAATGACAACTACAACAAAAAGTAGCCAGGCATTGTGGTGAGCGCCTGTAGTCCCAGTTACTTGGGAGGCTGAAACAAGAGAATCACTTAAGCCCAAGTGTTTGAGGTTGCTCTGAGCTATGATGCCACGTCACTCTACTGAGGGTGACATAGTGAGACTCTGTCTCCCCCCAAAAAAACTAAAGAACCACAGAGGACACAGGTGACAGGCTCCACCATCGAGGGCCTCCATCTCCTCTGTCAGGTGGAAAAGATGAGGGGCTGATCCCTGGATGCATTACGGTTAGAGAAGGTCAGGGTGGCCACACATTTCCAGTTAGACTCCAGGCTCTTCTTGCTCATTTATGTTCCTCCAAGATAAACACATGAACCTCTACGAAGAACCTGGCCAATTTCTGCATCCTGAGCCCTGAAAGTGCTGCCTCGTGGATATTTTAAGCCTACTTCTTTTGCCCACTGTCCCTAAGTTTGAAAATCTCACAAATATCTTGAAAAAGAGACTGGTTTTTGTTATTTCCAGTCCCTCCATCCCTCTTCTAACTACCTTAAGAGTGCTGGAAATTTCACTCTGCTTGCACGGCTCAGTCCCTCACTAAACCACGTGGAAAACATCTGTGTGGCAACTTGGTCCTTCATTAGGGATCTTTCTAGTGTCCAGTCCATTTTCATACCTACTCAACCTCCAAAAACCCTACTGGTTCTTCTTTTGCAGTAGGGCCACCCAGAGTGGACCTTGCCAGATACTCTGTCTGAGCCCAACATAGACAAATGCCCCCCCCCCCCCGGGGAAAAATGGCTGCAGAAACTCAGACTACCCAGGAAGGACTGTTTCCTTTACTTGATATATATTTTTTAACTTTTCATTTTGGCATAATTTTAGGCTTACAAAAAAATTACAAAAACAGCACAGATGGTGCTCAAGTACCCATCACCATAGGCCCAACCACAGATTATTTATTAACACTAGATGGCATTATCCTAAGTGAGGTAACTCAGGGGCTGAAATTCACACACCACATTTTCTCACTGATAAATGGGAAGCAAGCTGCAGCCACATGTGGTCACAGAAAGTAGTATGGTTGATGTTGGAGGCTCAGACAGGGAGGATGGGCAAGTCCCTGTTGGGTACAAAGTACATGACCCAGGTGATGGCACACTCAAAGCCCAGACTTCACCACTGTGCACTTCTTACAGGGAACAAAACTCCACTTTTATTCCCTAAATCTATTGATCTAAAAAATGAATTAAAATAGCTGTAAAACACTTCCAAGAATAACCAGAGTACAACGCTCTTCGCTAAACTATAGACTGTCTCCCTCCCCACTCTTTTATTCACCTTTCCTCAGATTTTCACCCTTGTCCTTTTTGTGACCCAGAATCAAGTCTGGGACGCCATTAGGCTCTTACTTTCATGACTCTGTGGTTCCTTAGGCTTCCCTGGTGTTTCATGACTTTGGCAATTCTGAAGAGTACTGGTCAGGCACTTTGTAGGACGTCCCCAAATGTGGATTTGTCTGTGGATTACAACTGACATGTCAAGGGTAATGTGCCAGGAGGTGACATGCATGTCACACCACTTCATACCAGAAGGTGGGTGTGGGGTGCGACTCTGCACGCTTATCATGGGTGATGCCAACCTTAGTCACTGGATCTCTTTGTTAAGGTAGTAATGTTGGGGTAAAGATAGGAAATGCATCACTGTGTACTAACATGCGTATACAGACACATGTCTATAATTAGTCTTCTACCATCTATCAATAATCAACCAGAACAAGCTTGAGTTTGTACTGATGTCTCCCACTCTAAATCAGTGACACAGGGTTCATCAATACTTACTTAATATAAAATTTCTCACTCCAACTGGAGTGCTATGTTTATAAAGCATTAATTTTTCTTTTCTTTTCTTTTCTTTTTTTTTTTTTTTTTTGGTCTTTACCCTTAAAGTTTCCAGAAAACAACAACAACAAACTTTTTTTCAATGTTAATGCCAATCTCTGTTTTCCATTCTCCTTCAGTGTGGCTACGTGATTCCCCCATAGCACAGACAGATCCATTTGCCCCCATCTGTATTCTTCCCTTCCTCCAAAGTCCCAGTTGAATTTCACTTGTAATACAATTCAATATTTTTTAACGGGGTGACTGACAGCTTCGGAGGAGCCTGTGATCCCCACTCCTGTCATTCACTCCCTGATTGCTCTCCTCTCCTTGAGTAGAGACTGAACTTACTGGCTCATTTCTAATAAATAGCCCTGCAGAAGTGTGGAATGTCTCTTCTGAGACTCATTCACCACGTAGCTGTGGCTTCCACCAGGGATGCTGTCTCTCAACCTCTCTCTCTCAGAGTCCTTGCTCTGGGGGGAGCCAGCTCCCAATTGCAAATACTCTGTGGAGAACTCCATATGGCAAGGAACTGGTGTGTCCAGCCAATCTACAGTGAAAATGTCAGCCTATCAACAACAATAGAAGAACAATTTTAAAAATCATACCCTTGTGGCTCACATTAGCCCTACAATAATCACCTGTAGTTTTAAAAAATAGATATTGATACTCATAGCAAAATGCTATCTTAGTTCACCCAATAATACTATCTAATATTACTCCCAGGCTACATTTGTTTGCTGTGACAATCAAGATGAAAGAATGAAGGAAGTCATGTAAAATGCTTAACGTGTTCAGATGGTACTGATGCTTAATAAATGTTAGCTATCGTTAATGATTTTTATTACTAATGCCACAATTTTGTGCTAATATAGTGAAGGTACTATGATAAGCCTGCTGACATAGTGCTGGGGGATATATCTGGAACTGGGTAGAAAACTCTGCCTTTGTGTACTTAAAAGTCTGATTGGGGAACTAAAAATTAAACAAGTAACTGCCCAAAATTGTAATCAATGTTATGTCAAGTAAAATATAGGGTGTGTGTCACAGGATGCTTAACATTAAGTTGGTCTTCAATAATCTACAGCTGATCAACTAAAATACCAATGGTCAAAATGAGGAATCCAAGCCGGGATAAGCAGTGTCACCATGAAAGGAGCTGAGCTTGATCCTGAGCTGTGGTCTCAGGTCTCTTCTCTGAGGTGATGACAGTCGACTCATGGAGGTGCAGAAAGATGAATGAGACAAGGACAGATCTATAAGGAGCTCACAGATTACAGGGGAGACAGGACAGATTGCAACCCAGAAATAGGACCAAAATAAAAAAAATCACAAATAATAATAGCTCAAAATGTAGAGGACTTGGAAAGTCAATTTGGAGACAATTCCTGATTCAAATTAAGGAACCATGGAGCCATCTCTTTTTCTATTACTCAACTTGCGACATGAAGAAAATGTCCCATTGAGTTCTCTTTGAAAAGGGATGAAAGTGCCTAAACTTTGTACTTAAACTACCTAAACTTGCAAAATAATTCTTTGTTATTTAAAGTGGAAAACAAGCTACTTAAGAATTTTTCCTTATATGGAACTATCTAACTAAAAAACGAAACTATGCTTCATCCAGATTCCCCAGAATAATCCTGGTTTTAAAACAAAGTTGTACATTCCAACAACCACTTGAGTTCCAACAAAGCTGGGACAGTGGTCTCTCCACTTCATGTGCACTTCTAGCTGCAGTTTGTAAACCTCAAGCAAAGAATTCTCTGTATTACAAAATGATGTGATATTGAAAGACTCTATCTCACAAGAAAAAATAAGTCTACCATAAATCTGTGTTTACATCAAGACCTCTGGGAGTAGATAAACTCACTAAACCAGAACAAAATCTCATTGCCCAGAGAATTACCAAACTCTTCTGAAAATTGAAGAATTCCCTAGACAGAATCTGTGCAGTAGAGAAATCACAATGTCTAACGTTTAATACTTTCCCTCTGAAACTCAGATTGAACTTCTTTCTGCTGAAAAAGTGTATATTCCATTTTTGTTAACAGGAATTTTCTTTTATATACTGATAAAAGAAATGCTTTAACAATTCATTTGGTTAATATTTTTATCTATTTTTTATTTGTCTTTTTGTGACCATGGTTTAATATACTATGTGTCAAATAATATGGGTTAGATGAAAGTTTACAGATAAAGAAAAGCAATGTATTATAAAACATAAATTGATGTGTGAATGAATGAATAAGATAAGTAAATTCATGCCAAGGGCTGCTAAGTTACTATGGTTGTGTTTAATTTGACAAAGAAAAGAAAAGAATTACTAGGTTAGCAGACATATGTATGCTACTCACGTGATTTTGAGAAACATCTTCCATCATTTACAGATTGTGAGAATTCTTTGATGTTAAGAGTTTGCATGTCCATGAGATGGATAGTTGGGTATATATTAAGATGAAAGATCTTTAGGTAGATGAAATATTATTGTTTATACAACTATAATTAATGCCAGTTAGTTAAAAGAATGCGGTAGTTGGCCAAGAACAGAGGATGAAAACAGGATGGGGAGTGTCCTTCTTCTGTTTACTTGCTAGAGATTCTACACCATGTTCTGGTGTGTCTTAATATGAATCCATCATTTGCTCATCCACTTATGTGATTTGCTTTGCCTCTTTACTATGAACCTGAGAAAGGCATACAAGGCAGGAATTTCTTCCTTGCCGTATATTGGCTAAGTGGCCTTAGATGAATTATCATTCCTTGAGATCCCACATGGATAAGAAACAAGGGTAATAATGTGTAATTTGTGGGCTTCTTACTTGTTTTAATAAAATACCACCATTAGCAAACACTGACCTCTGTGATATAAGTTTTACTTATATAACAAAAATAAGCAAATAAATCAAAGGTTAAGGTTCATAAAATCATAACTGTCATTTCTGATTTCTAATGAAAAGCTCTCATTGTAGTCATATTTCTTCATTTAAAAATAAATGTTACATATTTTAAGTTACTAAATAGATCCTGTCACACACTAGGCATCTTTTAACATTAACTTTCTTCTTTCCTGACTTTATGCTCTTCCACCCTCTCAACTTCTTTTCACCTGCCTGTGTCTTTGCATTAACTGTGTACTTTTTGTCACGGTGGATTTACAGATGACCAGAAATGAATCCTGCTTTCAAGGAACTGGAGGTCTGATGTCTTTAGATATTTACTGACCAACTTACAATAGTTGGGAGAAGCAATTTAAGTAGCATACAGGCACAGTACTATAGGAATTAGAGAAAGGAGTCTTCAAAATAAGGAATGTTTTAGTGGAACAAGAAATATACAAATGGTAGGTAAAAATTAAAAATGGAGTGATACTATCCTCTGTTTCTTCTCTCCCTTTGCATGTATTGCATAAATTCAACGCTTTTGAGTAGCCCAGAGGTTCAACAGGTGAAGTTTAGAGGAAACCACCCCTTTAGCCAAAGGAATCTGCAAAGCATAGGTTTTGCAAAGAAGACCAACCATGAATGTTAGACCTTACTTTGCCATGATTGAGCATGAAAATAAAGTTCACAGTTTGGATTACTGGAATCGGAGTAAAATTGTGGAAGATAAGGAAAAAAGTAACAAAGAGAAATAATGCTGTTATAGTAAGGAGGGCCAGTGAAGATACTGTCAACCACTTCCAGTTAGAGCATGGATATCTGAACCATTTTACTTGAAGGGGATGGAGGCAGACCCCAGTGGAAGAAATGCAAAGGCATTAAAGGCCCACTGCTAAGCTTCTCTATGGCTCTTCTCCTTTACCTTCTGACATGGTAACAAACCAGTGAGGATATGTGTAGGACAGAGCAGCATTTTAAACAAAATTTCTCTCAAAATTCCGGAGGAAAGATTGAACACATGAACAAATGGTGACATGTCAGTGGTTTTGACATTTGAGCCTTCAGGTGAATTTTGACTCAGCAGGATGAATTCTACCAGGCATGCTAGGTCAAGTGACATCTGATATAGGCCCAGAACACATACAGGTCTTAATCTCTAAGCCACTCCCATAACTCATAGAGGCTTTATCTACCTATGAGGAGTCTGGCAGCAACAGGAATGACAGTTCCAATTATTTTAAATTATTCATTTGAGCCTAATGACAGCTCACTGAGAACAAAAAGATGAATATTCTCTTTTTTCCCCTAGAAAACTATCACAACTAGGTATTTACCCAAAGGAAAAGAAGCCATTTTATCTAAAGGACACCTGCACTCTAATGTTTATTGCGGCACAATTCACAATGAGAAAGAATGCAGAGATGTGGAAGCAGCCCAAGTGTCCATCAGTTTACGAACAAAATTAACAAAATGTGAGATATATGTGTCTCACATTTGATATATATACACACACATACTCCCACACAATGGAATATTTCTCAGCCATAAAAAAGGGTGAATTAAGAACTTTTGCAACAATTTGGGTGAAACTGGAAGCCATTATCTTAAGTGAATTATCTGAATAATGGGGAAAAATGCCATATGTAATCACTACAAAATTGTAATTAACCAATCAGCACACATGTGCACAGACAGAAGTAAAATTCAGTGGCAATCAAGCAAGGAGGTGGGGGGGAGGGGCTGGCAGAAACCCACTTGATGGGCGCAGTGAACATTGTCTGGGTGACGGGCAAACTTCCAGCCGTGAATCAAGCATATAGAAGTGATCGAAGTCTAACAATAGATCTGCCATTTGATCCTATAATTCCTTTATTAGGTA
>CAUYRH010140274.1:0-11823 GCA_963574655.1 Perodicticus potto
AATTTCTGGGCTCAAGCGAGTCTCCTTCCTCTGCCTCCCAAGTCGCTGGGACTACAGGCGCCCGCCACAATGCCCGGCCATTTTTTAGTTGCAGCCGTCTTTGTTGTTTGGCAGGTCCAGCTGGATTCGAACCCGCCAGCTCAGGTGTACATGGCTGGCGCCTTAGCCCCTGAGCCACAGGCGCCGAGCCTTTCTTTTTTTTCTTTTTGGAGACAGAGTCTCACTATATCACCCTCAGTAGAGTGCAATGGCGTCACAGCTCACAGCAACCTCCAACTCTTCAGCCTAAGTGATTTTCTTGCCTCAGCCTCCCAAGTAGTTGGGACTACAGGTGCCCGCCACAACGCCAGCTATTTTTGTTGTTGTTGTTGTCATTGTTGTTTGGCAGGCCCTGGGCTGGGTTCAAACTCGCCAGCACTGGTGTATGTGACTGGTGCCCTAGCCACTGAGCCACAGGTGCCAAGCCAGACAAGACATTCTTAAATGAGGAAAATGAGATATTGCCATGGAGGTTCTTTCCCTATCAGATAACAAGACATGTAAACCTATGATAGTTAATACAGTGTGATACTGGCACAAGGGCAGAGCAATCGACTAAGGGAACAGAATAGAGTGCCTAGAGTCAGAACCAGACATATATGATCCGCAATAGAGAGATTTTTTGAAAATCAGTGAAGAAAGGGTGAACTTTTCTATAAATGGTGCTCCATGAGACAAAAACACGGATAAGATCAGATTCCTACGTCACTCCATTGACAAAATCAAGACAAAGTTAATTAAGGACTCACCTGTGGGCGGCGCCCGTGGCTCAAAGGAGCAGGGCACCAGCCCCATATGCTGAAGGTTGTGGGTTCAAACCCAGCCCCAGCCAAAAACTGCAAATAAATAAATAAATAAATAATTAAAGACTCACCTGTGAAAACAAAACTATACAACATTTAAGAGACAATGTAGAAACACACTTTTATATTTTTATGATAGGAAAAGGTTAAACATGATACCAAATGCACACACTTTAAAGAAAAAGACTGACTGCATTAACTTTTTTTTTTTTGAGACAGAGTCTCACTGTGTCACCCTCAGTAGAGTGCCATAGTGTCACAGCTCACAGCAACCTCAAACTCTTGGGTTTAAGCAATATCTCTTGCCTCGGCCTCCCACAATGCCCACCTATTTTTTTTATTGCAGTTGTCATTGTTATTTAGCCGGCCCGGGCTAGTTTCAAACCGCCAGGTGTATGTGGCTGACACCCTGCTCAATGAGCTATGGGTGCCACCCAAGTACATTAACCTTTGAAACCTATACTCCCCAAGATACCACACTTAGAGTGAAAAGACAAGTGAGCTACAAAGTGGGAGAAGATATTTGCAACACATATAGCCAACAACGCATTAGTATTTGGAATACATAATGAAATTCTAAACTCTTCCTGTCACTACACTCCAGTGCCTTGGCTTCCTTATGGAAGCCTAGACATTCCTGCCTCAGGGCCTTGCATTGGCTGTTCCCTTTCCTTGAAATACTCTTCCCCCATGAAGCCTGGTGAATGTTTCATCTGTTTCCAGTCTTTACCCAACTATTGCCTTATCATAAGGCCCATTCTGAGTACTCTATTTTACATTGCATTCCCACACACATACTCCTGGTAGCCCCTATTCTGTTATTGTAGGCTTTCCTTTAGCCTTTATTACTTTCTAATGTACTGTTCTGTTCAATGATGTATCAAGCACCAAAAAGATGCCCTGGCATCTACTTGTAGGAATTTAGTAAAATTTGTTTTTTTTTATTTTTTATTATTTTTTTATTTTTTGGCCAGGGCTGGGTTTGAACTCACTACCTCTGGTATATGGGGCTGGGGCCCTACTCCTTTGAGCCATAGGCACGGCCCAGAATTTAATAAACTTTGATGATGAATAAAGGAAGATAAATTACCCAAAAGGGGAAAATGGGTAAGAGAAATAAATAGGAAAAGGAAGTACAAAATACCCCAAAATGTATAAAGACATTGTCCATCTATTTATTACTTTAAAAACCAAAAATTCATGATAATATAATATAATTCACCTACCTGATTGGCAAAAATTAGTCATCAGTATCAGGAATTGGGATAGGGTAGGCACTGATGGGAACTCTTCTTCTGATGGGGTGTAACTGAGTACAAAGACTTTGGCACAACTTAGTAAAGTTGAATATGAGTCTGCCCTAGATCCAGCAATTTCACTTCTAGTGATAAACACCAAGGATATTCTTTTTTTTCTTTTTTGAGACAGAGCTTCAAGCTGTCACTCTGGGTAGAGTGCCATGGCATCACAGCTCACAGCAACCTCCAACTCAACCAAGGATATTCTTGTATAAGTGTACATGGAGACATATGTAATTCCATTCAAAACAGCCTTACATGGGCAGTGCCTGTGGCTCAGTGAGTAGGGCACCGGCCCCATATGCTGGAGGTGGCAGGTTCAAACCCAGCCCTGGCCAAAAAAAAAAAACAAACTGCAAAACAGCCTTACATGTAATAGTATGGAGTGGAAACAACCCAACTGCCTACCAACAGTAGGATGAATAATTATAGGAAATCCACATAGTGGAATATTAGATAGCAGTGAAAATGAAGGTACCACAGCCACACCATCAACATGAACCAATCTCAAAGATGAATCACACTGGAAAGGGAGCAAAAGAAGAAAGTCACTGAATATAGGATATGGACAATGTGATTTCTTTACATAATGGTCAAAATAGGCCAAACAAAATGATACGTTAGTGAGGAATGTGTACTTCGGAGTCAAAACTATAAAGAAAAACAAGGGAATGATAAACTGAAAATTCAGATAGTGGTTGTCCCTGGGGAAGAGAAAGAGAAAAGTAGTGGGAAGGAGCTTTCAGGGGACAGGGGGATGGTCATGGTCTGGGTGAAGGCTATGGGTTCTCAGCATTCATTGTATTATTCTTTTTTGGTGGGGGGGGAGAGACAGAGTTTTCACTTTATGAAAGTGGAGTACCCTGGAGTCACAGCTCACAGCAACCTCCAGCTCCTGGGCTTAGGGGATTCTCCTGCCTTAGCCTCCCGAGTAGCTGGGACTACAGGTGCCCGCCACAACGCCCGGCTATTTTTTGATGCCGGGCTGGGTTTGAACCCGCCACCCTCAGTATATGGGGCCAGCGCCCTACTGGCTGAGCCACAGGCACTGCCCCATTGTATTATTCTTTAAATTGCACATACATATGCTCTTCATTTTATCATCTAACTTTTTAATTGAGGTATAACTTACAGTAAAATGTATAAGCCTTAAGTGTTCATCCAAACTTAATTTTTGCAATTTATAATACTCTTTTGTGTATGCACGTACCATGCTGTATTTCACAATTTTAACATGCACCCCTAAATCAATCACGGAGTTTCACAACTTTGCCTTAGAATCATAGAGCTTCCCAGGAGATATATTTTAAAAGGAAAGAAAGCAAGATGAAAATTGTGTTTCCAGTATGATCCAAGTTATTTTTTTAAATGTATACTTATAAATTATAATCCCTGACATATGAATACTTTATGTCCTCTAACCACCATTTTTCTAGCTATCAAATTTTATTTACTTATTTATTTATTTATTTTGACACAGGTCTTGCTCATCACCCATGCCCAATTATAACTCACTGCAGCCTCTAATTCCTGGGCTCAAGTAATCCTCCTGCCTCAGCCTCCCAAGTAACTAGGACAACAAATGCACACCACCACACCCAGCTAATTTCTAAATTTTCTGTAGAAACAGGGTCTCCATACTGCTCAGTCTAATCTCAAACTCCTGGCCTCAAGCAATCCTTTCACATCAGTCTCCCAAAGTGCTGAGATTACAGGTGTGAGCCACCAGGCCCAGCCTCAAATCTTATTTAGAGTCTGAATTTCAGACTGTTTGGTGCTAGGATGTTTAAAGGCATGTGCCCATTTGGGCTTCCCAATTATTCTATGAGATGATCCAGGTATTGTTTAAACTGAAGAAACTGAGATGAAGTGAATCACTTGGGTCAGGAAGCTTGAGGGGCCCAAATGGAGACCAGAATTTAGATTTCCCTCGCCCGTGTGCTGGTGTTCACGCCATCACGCCAATATGGCATGGACAGGGGCTGGTGGTGGCAGGCATTAGTGTTTAGTGGGTATGGAGTTTCAACCTGGAAAGATGAGTTCTGGAGGTGGATGGCAGTGATGGCTGTACAACAGTGTGACTGTACCTAACACCACTGAACTGTATACTTGAACATGGTTCAAATGGTCAATTTGATATCATGCATATTTGGCCATAAGTTTTTAAAAATTGTCTCAAACTAACAAGAAAAAAACAAGATATACAATTTTAGGAAGCTGAGGAAAAGATTTGGTTACACCCCAGGCAACAGGCTGAGGACCAGGCAGGGTGAGTCCAATAATTTGAAAAGAGAGAAAATCAGGGAGAGGGGACAAATGTGGTCCAAGGGGAATGACAGAGCATCCGAGATGGAAAACCGGCTCTGGAAGATGGAGTCTGTGACAGTGAATGTGAAGGATGCCTTGCACCTTGATAGAACATTGTCAGAGAAAATATGCCCTAGGTGCCTAATCAATTTATAATTCACTTTTGTTCCTTTTAAGAGCTCATACATTCCGCATTTATTTATAACCAAATTTATCAGATAAAATAAGCACATTCTCATAATTTACTCAAATATGCATCCTTTTTCCCACTAAATTCATATTGGATGGCCTTCCCCACCTCACCCCAACCCTGACCACTGTTTTCAGAAAACAAGGGTTTCTGATTTTACGTAGTAAAATCTACTAGGCCAAGGGTTCTCAAACATTTTGGTCTCAGGAACTCCCTTTTTTTTTTAGAGAGAGAGTCTCACTTTGCCACCCTCAGTAGAGTGCCATAGTGTCAGAGCTCACAGCAACCTCAAACTCTTGGGCTCAAGTGATCCTCTTGCCTCAGCCTCCTTAGTGGCTACAGGCACCCACCACACGCCCAGCTATTTTGAGAGACCAGGTCTCTCTCTGGCTCAGGCTGGTCTCGAACTCCTGAGCCCAGGCAATACCACCTTCCTCAGCCTCCCAGAGTTCTAGGATTACAAGCATGAGCCACCTCGCCTGGCCCTCAGAAGCTCTTTCCACTTTCTAAAAATTATTGAGGATTCCAAAGAGCTTTAGATTAGGTAGGTTGTATCTCTTCAGGTTGATCATATTAGAAATTAAAAGTGAGAATTTTTAAAAATACAATAGAACCTCCACAGTTGACCACCTCCCTACATTGACCACCTTCTTAAGTTGATTTAATTTGCACAGACCACATATGCACCACATGTACGCATCAGTACAGCAGGCCTAGTTCCTCATGTTGATCACCTCTGTATATGACCAGTTTGTTACAGTCCCTTGAGTGGTCAACTTATGGAGGTTCTACTGCAGTAATTAAATCATTTAAAAACTACAATAAACTCGTTATGTGAGGTCTGACATGGAAGGGCAAATGAGGAACAAAAAAAGGTGTAAATAAGTTGGCAAATGTAAATAAACTGTACTAGTAAAAGCAAGGGTTAAAAAGGGGAGAGTCAGAATTAGAACACCAGGCAACAGTAATTCCTAAGTTAAGAGGAGTTAAATGGAGTTAAAGTTCATTAGGCTCTGGAGAGAGAGTAGAGGTTTTGACTCACTGTAGATTTTTCCAGCAAGGTTGTATTTCTTGACCCAGCTGGTCATTGCATGCGTGTGTTACTTTATTACTCTAAATAAAACTGTGGGTATGTGTTTTATGCCTCATTCTGTATGTATCTCTAACAGTTAAAAAATGTTTAGAAAATTTCCATTAAGCACCAAAGGACATACGGTGCTTAATGGAAAGTGCAAATGCCCAGAGATACCTTATGGGTTATAACTGAGCAAATACATTGAGTTCTTTTTTCTTTTTTATCCTTTTTAGATAATGGTATATTTTAGCTGTAGTGTTGTATGCCTGGCTTTTTTATTAATACTTAATTTTTTTTTTTGGAGATTGCATCATAACAGTTTATAAAGAGTATCTCATTCTTTTTATTATAACTATGTAATATTTCACTATATGAATGTACTCTAATTCATTTCACTAAATCCATATTGATGGATACATAGGTGTTTCCAACTTCTGAGCTTATAAATGATGCTGTAATGAACAACTTATTAATATGCCATTTCATATGATTGCAAGCTCATCTATAGTATAGACTGTTAGAGGTTTGTTGTGTATTTTTTTTTTTTTTGAGACAGAGGCTCACTCTGTCACCTTGGGTAGAATGCTGTGGTGGCTCACAGCAACCTCAAACTCTTGGGCTTCAGTGATCCTTTTGCCTCAGCCTACTGAGTAGCTGGGATTACAGGCACCTGCCACATCACTGGGCTAGTTTTAGAGACAGGATTTCACTCTGGCTCAGGCTGGTTTCAAACCCTTGAGCACAGGCAATCCACCTGCCTCATCCTCCCAGAATGCTAGGATCAGAGGCCTGAGCCACCACACACAGCCCACATTCTGGGAGTTTTTAAATTATGTAATATCCTTGATTCTTTATCTATAGATATAAGACATGGAATGGTCTTGGCTAGCTTCTGTGGCAGCAGATGACAGAG
Organism: Perodicticus potto; assembly: GCA_963574655.1. Classification (NCBI taxonomy): domain Eukaryota; kingdom Metazoa; phylum Chordata; class Mammalia; order Primates; family Lorisidae; genus Perodicticus; species Perodicticus potto. The sequence goes on from CAUYRH010140274.1 coordinate 6,626, forward strand.
CTTCACTGGGCTAAAGACACGAGAAGGAAGAATCCTGAACAGAGTTTACTCAATCCAAGGAGGAGGATCCAGAGAATAAGAGTCAGGGAAGTGCAGAGGCAGCACAGCCCAGAAGCTTCCTTGGGGGAGAAGTTCACCATCATCCTCTCTAGAGGGCACCATGAAAGTCTCTCGGGCCCAATGACCACAGCCTCTGAAGCGCCAGTGGTGGCCCGGTAATGGAGAGAGCAGCTGTCAGGCTTAGCTTCTCTCCCTGGATCAAGTAGCTGGGCCCGAGAGGAGCTCAGGGCCTACCTTGACGTTGGGCTGTTCCCAGAGGAGGGAATATCATGAGCTAGTCAGCCCTGCCAGCAAGTATCTGCCACCAAGTGGAACATGGGGAATCCAAGGAAAGGCTGGCAGGGATAGAGTTCTAACTGCTTAAAAAACTAAAGTGTTGGCTTGGCGCCTGTGGCCCAATGGGCTAAGGCATCAGCCACGTACACCTGAGCTGGTGGGTTCGAACCCAGCCTGGGCCGCCAAACAACAATGACGGCTGCAACCAAAAAATGGCCGAGCATTGTGGTGGGTGCCTGTAGTCCCAGCTACTTGGGAGGTAGAGGCAGGAGACTCGCTTAAGCCCAGAAATTGGAGGTTGCCGTGAGCTGTGATGCCATTGCACTCTATCCAGGGTGCCGTGAGACAGTTTAAGGCTCTGTCTCAAAAAAAAGTGTTGGCTGGGTGCCTGTGGCTCAAGCGGCTAGAGCACCAGCCACATACATCTGAGCTGGCGGGTTTAAATCCAGTCTTTAAATCCATTGTTGCCAAACAACAATGACAGCTGCAACCAAAAAATAGCCAGGTTGTGGCAGGCGCCTGTAGTTCCACCTGCTTGGGAGGTGGAGGCAGGAGAATCCCTTGAGACCAGGAGTTGGAGGTTGCTGTGAGCTGTGATGCCATAGCACTCTACCCAGGGCAACAGGTTGAGGCTCTGTCTCAAAAAAAAAAAAAAAATGGGGCGGCACCTGTGGCTCAAAGGAGTAGGGCACCGGCCCCACATGCCAGAGGTTGCAGGTTCAAACCCAGCCCCGGCCAAAAACTGCAAAAAAAAAAAAAAATGGTGCTCAAATCCAAATACTGACAATATCAAATGCTCGCAAGGATGTGGAGCAACACTGGCTGCTGGTGGGAATGCAAAATGGTACAGCCACTTGGGAAGACTGTTTGGCAGTCTCTTACAAAGTAAGATACTCTTAGCGTACAATCCGGCCATCTCTGGTGTTTACCCAAAGGGGCTGAAAATCATGTCTATGCAGAAACCTGCGCACAAATGTTTATAGCACCCATTCATAATTGCCAAAAATTAAAAAAACAAAACAAGATGGCTTTCCGTAGGTGAGTGGATAAATAAACTGTGGTACATGGAGCCTGGAATATTATTCAGCCCTGGTATGAAAGACAGGGAGGAACCTCAGATGCACATTACTAAGTGAAAGAAGCCAATTTGAAAACGCTACACACTGTGTGATTCGAGCCATAGGACGTTCTGCAGAAGGCAAAACTACAGAGACAGTAAAAAGATCAGGGAAGCTGGCCGAGGGAGAGAGGAATTGGTGGGGCACAGGAGATTCTTGGGGCAGTGAAATTAGCCAGGGTGATACTGTAGCAGTGGACATACGTCTCCACACCCATGGGATGTGGAACACTAAGCGTGAACCCTAATGTCATCAAAACTCTGGACTTTGAACCTGTGGCTCAAAGGAGTAAAGTGCTGGCCCCATATGCCGGAGGTGGCAGGTTCAAATCCAGCCCTGGCCAAAAACTGCAAAAAAAAAATAAATAAATAAAAGCTCTGGACTTTGGGAGATGATGACGTGTCAATGTGGGTTGACAGATTATAACAAACACACCACTCTGGTGGGCATGTTGATAGACCGTGGGCACGTGGGGATAGGGGAAAGTGGGGACTCTTGTACTTTCTGGTCAATCTTGCTGTTAAAGTAAAACTACTCTAAAAAAAAAAAAAGCCTATTTTAAAAAACAAAGCCAAAAAAGTGTTCCTTATTTCAAAATTAATACATTTCTTTGCAGCAAATTTTAAAAATACAGAAAAGCAAAAATTACCCATGATGCCACTCAGAGAGAACTGAACAATATTTTACTATTTCAAAGTTTTTTTCTAGGCATATGTCTTTTCTCTTTCTCTTCTTTCTTTAAAGGAAAAATTAAAAAACAGGCTTATCTTTTTACTTAACACTATATTATGAACGTCTTTGAGAGTGTGGAGCCAAAATGTCTTGTTTCAAATCCCAGTTCTGCTACTTAACAACTGTGTTGGCTTGGGTGACCTCTCTGTGCCTCGGTTGGCTTGGGTAACCTCTCTGTGCCTCGGCTGGCTTGGATAACGTCTCTGTGCCTCGGCTGTCTTGGATAACGTCTCTGTGCCTTGGTTGCCTCATGAGTAAAAAGGGGATAATAATGGTACCTACCACTTCAGATTGTAGGGAGGGTGCATGAGTTATTTACATAAGCATGCGGAAAGTGCCTGGCACATAGTTAGTGCTCACCCTTAAGGTCTTTTCATACTAGTCAATATTCTTCTATCAATTCTATGACAGCACCACTTTTTTTTTTTTTTTTTTTTTTTTTTTTGAGACAGAGTCTCAAGCTGTCGCCCAGGGTTGAGTGCCGTGGCATCATAGCTCACAGCCACCTCAAACTCTTGGGCTTAAGCCCTTCTCTTGCCCCAGCCTCCCAAGTAGCTGGGACTACAGGCACTCGCCACAACGCCCGGCTATTTTTTGGTTGTAGTTGTCATTGTTGTTTGGCAGACTCGGGCTGGATTCGAACCCACCAGCTCAGGTGTATGTGGCTGGCACCCTAGCTGCTTGAGCTATAGGTGCCGAGTCAACAGCATCATTTTTATTGGCTGAATGTAATTCTCTCATTCAGATAGAGCATAATTTATTTAAGTATTCTCCTAAACAGTGGTTCTCAACCTTCCTAATGCCTCCTAATGCCCCCACCCTTTAATACAGTTCCTCATGTTGTGGTGATCCCCAACCATAAAATTCTTTTCATTGCTACTTCACAACTGTAATTTTGCTACTGTTATGAATTGTAATGTAAATATCTGATATGCAGGAGGTATTTTCATTGTTACAAAGGGGTCGTGACCCACAGGACCTAAACGAAAACATTTGGAGCCCTTTTGTTTCTCTTATAATCAGTGCTGTGATGAGCATTGGGCATCATGAAGTAGAATTGATGGGCAGTTTTAGAACTTGAGCTGTGTTGTCATGTTGCCCTGGCGAATGTTGTACCAGTTAATATATACTCCTCCAGCATGGGGGGAGGTTCCTGCACCACCCAGGGTATTAGTCCATGTGAATACATTGTCATCTGGGCCCACCTGGCCAGCAACATTCACACTTGATTTCTTGCAATAGCAACTCATTCCGACCTAATTCCTGGGATCACCTCCAGGTTAGTGATGCTCTAATCTCTGCCATGCGCTGGAATCCTTCTGCCACCTCCTGACCTCCATTTTTCTTTCTTTCTTTCTTTCTTTTTTTTTTTTTTTCTTGCAGTTTTTGGCTGGGGCTGGGTTTGAACTCGCCATCTCCGGTATATGGGGCCAGCGCCCTACTCCTTTGAGCCACAGGCGCTGCCCCTCACCTCCATTTTTCTTTTGAGATGGGATCCCAACATTGCCTAGACTGGTCTCAAACTCCTGGGCTCAATTCATCCTCTGGCCTCAGCTTCTGGAGTAGGTGGGACTACAGTCGCCCGCCCCACCAGCTGCCTCTGCTCTTTAAATCCTGAACCCTATTGAAAACTTTCCCAAAAGGCAGAGACCAGAGAAAATCTTCTTCTATCTCCCAATCAACTGACAAGCTCCACAATTAATTCTGTTTTTTATCATAATAATATCCTCTGTTGATAACTAATGCAATCTTTATTGCATTTGTATGCCAATAAACAGGGTGGAGGTGGGACAGGGCTGTTTTTTTTATTCTGTAACAAAAGCTCCCAGAAGGGAGCTTCTCCTGCCCAAACCCTGGTGGCTATGACAAGGCCTTTCTTCATTCAGCACACAGGGTGGCTTACCCTGAATTGGGGCCACATAAACACCCCATGAGGCAGGTATTGTCATTCCCTTTTAAAATTTTTCTTCTCAAGTGAGGCACCCTGGCTCACAAGGATAGTCCTAGCACTCTGGGAAGCCTAGCTGTACTAAAAATAGAAAAACTAGCTTGGCCCCTGTAGTCCTAGCTTTTACTTGGGAGGCTGAGACAAGAGGATTGCTTAAACCTAAGAGTTACAGGTTGCTGTGAGTTATGACTCCATAGCACTCTAGCTGGGCAACAGAGTGAGACTCTGACTCAAAAACACAACAATAGTAATAAAGTTTTCTTCTCTTGTCTGGGGTGAGAGGGTGCATGTCTCACGCCTATAATCCTAGCATTCTGGGAGGCCGAGGTAGTAGGATCCCTTGAACTCACCAGTTTGCGACCCACCTGAGCCAGAGGGACACCCTATCTGTACTAAAAATAGAAAAATTAGCCAGGCGTGCGGGCAGGCGCCTATAGTCTCAGCTATTCAGGAGGCGGAGGCAGGAGGATTGCTTGAACCCAGGAGTTTGAGGTCGCTGTGAACTAAGCTGAGGCCACAGCACTCTCGCCAGGCCACAGAGCAAGACTCCGTCTCAAAAAAATTTTCTTCTTCTATTGTGGTAAAATATGCATAACATATAATATATCATTTCACCATTTTTAAATGTGCAATCCAGTGGCACTAAGCACACCTCTAAGGTTTAAATGTCACCACTAATCCATTTCTAGAACTTTTCATTATCCTAAATTGAAAGTGCACCCATTAAAAAATAGCTCCCATGGCGCCTGTGGCTCAACCAGCTAAGGCGCCAGCCACACTACATCTGAGCTGGCAGGTTCGAATCCAGCCCAAACCTGCCAAACAACGACGGCTGCAACCAAAAAAATAGCCGGGCGTTGTGGTGGGTGCCTGTAGTCCCAGCTACTTGGGAGGCGGTGACAGGAGACTCTTTTGAGCCCAGTAATTGGAGGTTGCTGTGAGCTGTGATGCCACAGCACTCTATCCTGGGTGACAGCTTGAGGCTCTGTCTCAAAAAAAAAAGAAGCTGAAGCTGGCTCGGCGCCTGAGCTTAGCAGCTAGGGCGCCAGCCACATACACCAGAG
>CAUYRH010140275.1:0-21954 GCA_963574655.1 Perodicticus potto
GTGCTGCGGCAGCCAGCTGAAGAACCAGTGGGCTGGATGACAGGCAAGGAGGGGGACCTCCAACCCCCACCGGAGGCTCCAATAGCCAAAAAGGCTGGACAACTGCCGAGGAGACACCTGTGCCTTGGTGTCTCCTTCAATTTGCACTTAGGACTAAATGTGGAACCCCCATTTCCTATGCCTAGGTCAATTTCATGTGAATTTCCTAGGCCTCAATTCCATGAATTGACTGTGTCCATTCATTGATACATTCATTCACTTTGCCCCCGCGGAAGGGACTATGTTCGTTCATTGATACATTCATTCACCTTTCCCCCCCGGCAGAAGGGACTGTGTTCATTCATATCCTGGCCAAGGAACCCACACACCTATATATACCCAGAGACTAAAAGCCTAAAGGGGGAGACGGGGAAAGACCGGGAGAGAAACAGAGAGACCTTTTCTCTTCCCACTTGAGTTCTCTCTCTCTACCAGGAGCTTTAGTGTTTTCTGTACTCTTTCCTGTAAATAAATTCTGTCTTACCACTGGAAAATAAATAAATAAATAAATAAACTCAGGAGTTCCAGACCAAAAAATAAATAAATAAATAAAGGAAAAGCACCCCATACAACGGGATGAACAGAAATCCACCCTACTTATCAATTCTCTCAATAAATGTGAACGGCTTCTGAACTCCTCACTGAAAAGACATAGACTGATGGGAATACATGCTTAATATCTACTGTCTTCAGGAAACACAACTAACCCTAAGGATATCAAGACTTAGGGTGAAGGGCTGAAAAATAATATTTCGTGCAAATGAAATGAAATAAAGTGAGAGCTGCAATTCTCACCACAGATACTAACTTTGATGCAACAAAAGTAAAACAAGACAAAGGCAGATGTTACGTACAGATCAAGGGAACAATTCAACAAGAAGACATATCAATTGTAAATATTTATGCACCCAATTTAGGCAAGGCACTCCTAGATTTATAAAACAAATTTTACTTTATCTAAACAAAATGATAAACACCACCACCATAATAGCCAGGGACTTTAACCACCCCCTTGTAGAACTGGAAAGATCCTCCAAGCAGAAATTAAATAAAGAAGCTTTGGATTTAAACATCACCCTAAAACAAAATGAGCTTTACAGATATCTCCAGAACATTTGACCCCAATACAGCTAAATATACATTCTTCTGATAAGCTCATGGGTCATTCTCCAAAATTTATCATATCCTAGGTCACAAAACAAGCCTCAATAAATTTAAAAAAATAGGAATTATACTATGCATCTTTATAGACCACAATGGGAAAAAATACAAATCAATACAGACCACAATAAAAATACAAATCAATTCCAACAGGAACACCCATCCCACGTAGAAATCATAGTATCAGCTATTGCTGAGCAATAGCTGGGTCAAGGAGGAGATAAAAACAAAAATCATTAGATTCCTTCAACAAAATGACAACACCACCACAAGATATCCAACAGCTGTGGGATACTGCAAAAGCAGTCCCAAGAGGGAAATTCATCATTGCTTTAAATGACCACACGCAGAAATCAGAAAGAGCACAAATCAACAATCTAATGAATCATCTTAAGGAACAGGAAAAAAAAGAGCAATCCAATCCCAAACCCAGAAGAAAAGAAATAAAATCAGAGCAGAACTAAGTGAAGTAAGAACAAAAGAACCATTCTGAAGTTTTTTTCCCTATATTTTTTAGTACAGACAGGGACTCACTCTTGTTCAGGTGGTCCCTAACTCTCAAACTCAAGTAATCTTCCCTCCTTTGCCTCCCAGAATGCTAGGATTATGAATGTGAGCCAGCCCACTCAGAAGATTAACAAAGCAAAAAGTTAGTTCTTTGAAAAGATAAAATAAAATTTATAAGCTTTTGGCCAGATTAACCAGAAGTGGTAAAGTAAGATCTCTAATAAGCTCAATCAGAAATGAAAAAGGGGAAATAACAATAGATACCATGGAAATATGAAATATTATCACTGAATACTATAAAAATCTCTATGCTCCAAAATTTGAAAATGTGAAGGAAATGGACAAATTCCTAGAATCACACTACTTCCCTAGATTCAAGCAGGAAGAAATAGAGTTTTGGGGTTTTTTTGAGACAGTCTTACTTTGTCACCCTTGCTCGGTAGAGTGGCGTGGCATCACAGCTCATAGCAACCTCAAACTCTTGGGCTCAAGTGATCCTCTTATTTCAGCCTCCCAAATACCTAGGACTACAGGTTCCTGTCACAATGCTGGACTGAGAAATAGAACCCTTCAACAGACCAATATCAAGTACCAAAATTGAAACAAGAATAAAAAAGCTTCCCAAAAAACAAAGTCCCAGATCAGAGGTTTCATACCAGAATTCTACCAAATCTTCAAAGAAAGAGCTTGCACATATATTGAAGAATCTTATTTCAAAACATTAAGAAGGAAGCAACCCTCCCATATTCCTTCCATGAAGCAACTATCACCCTGTTTCCAAAGACAGGAAAGGATACAACGAAAAAAGGGAAACTACTGACCAATATTATTAATGGATATTGGTACAAAAATACTCCATAAAATCTTAGCAAACAGAATTCAGTTACACATCAACAACAAAAAAAGAATTCATCACGATTAGGTGGGCTTCATCCTAGGAATGCAAGGCTGGTTCAACATATGCAAATCTATAAATGTAATTCACCACATAAACAGAAAAAAAAAAAAAGACCATATGATCCTCTCGACAGATACTGAAAAAGCATTTGACAAAATTCAGTACCATTGCTTGTCGAGATCTCTTTAAGAAAACTGGCAAAGAGGGAACATTCCTTAAACTGAAAATATTCTTGCTTAGGATGGAACCAGACAAGGATGTCCACTACAATTCAACATGGAATAGCAGTGATGGAAGACCAAGCCAATGCAAACAGGCAAGAGAAGGTTTCTCTTTGTTAACTCAACCAAGAGACTCTTGGAATTGCTAAAGAAATCAGCAATGTCTCAGGATATAAAATCAATGTCCTCAAATCAGTAGCTTTCTTATATGCTGATGAGAGTCAAGCTTAGGCTTGGAACCCGTAGCTCAGTGGTTAGGGCTTCAGCCACATGCATCAAGGCTGGTTGGTTCCAACCTGGCCAGAGCCTGCTGAACAACAATGACTACAACAACAACAAAATAGCTAAGCATTGTGGCAGGTGCCTGTAGTCCTAGCTACTTGGAAGGCTCAGGCAAGAGAATCGCTTAAACCCAACAGTTTGAGGTTGCTGTGAGCTATGGCGTCACAGCACTCTACCAAGGGCGACACAGTGAAACTCTGTCTCAAAAAAAAGGGTGGTGTCTGTGGCTCAGTGGGTGTGGCGCCGGCCCCATACACCCAGGGTAGTGGGTTCAAACCTGGCCCTGGCCAGACTGCAACAAAAAAATAGCCGGGCATTGTGGCAGGCACCTGTAGTCCAGCTACTTGGGAGGCTGAGGCAAGAGAATCACCTAAGCCCAGGAGTTGGAGGTTGCTGTGAGCTGTGTGACACCACGGCACTCTACCAAGGGCGATAAAGTAAGACTCTGTCTCTACAAAAAAAAGGAAAAAAAAAAGGAGTCAAGCTGAGAATCAAATCAAAGACACGATACCCTTCACAGTAGCATCAAAGAAAATGAAGTACCTTGGAATATATTTAACAAAAGGTATGAAGGATCTCCATACAGATAGAACTACAAGTCACTTAGAAAAGAAACTGAAGATACTGACAAATGGAAGAACATATCATGCTCATGGCTTAGAAGAATCAACATTGTTAAAATGTCTATACTACCCAAAGTCATCCACAGATTCAATGCAATCTCTATCAAAATACCAACATCATACTTCGCAGATTTTTTTTTTCTTGGAGACAGAGTCTCACTATGTCGTCCTCAGTAGAGTGCTGTAGCGACACAGCTCACAGCAACCTCAAACTCCTGGGCTCAAGTGATTCTCTTGCCTCAGCCTCCCAAGTAGCTGGGACTACAGGCACCTGTCACAACACCTGGCTATTTTTTTGTGCAGTTGTCATTGTTGTTTAGCTGGCCCAGGCTGCGTTCAAACCTGCCAGCCTGGGTGCATTTGGCTGGCACCTTAACCACTGTGCTATGGGCACTGAGCCTTCACAGATTTTTTTTTTTTTCCTTTTTGAGACAGAGTCTTATTTTGTTGCTCTGGGTAGAGTGATGGCATTATAGCTCACAGCAACCTCAAACTCTTGGGCTTAAGCGATCCTCTTGCCTCAGCCTCCTAAGTAGCTAGGTCTACAGGCGCCTGCCACAATACCCAGCTATTTATTTAGAAATGGTATCTCACTATTGCTCAAGCTGGTTTTGAGCTGTAGGCTCAAACAATCTGTCCACTTCGGTCTCACAACTTGGACTTCAACCTTACACAAGCAAGCTATGGAATTTAATCATATGTACCCCCATATTAACCTGAATTTGTTAAAAAAGAATAATTTTCATCAAACTAAAATTTTATCTCTAGGTTAACAGTTATAATCCTGATTCAGGCCTTTGATAAACCAAGTCATTTTAAATGAAAGCATAATTCAATGTTATAAATGTTATATTTGAAATATTATTTCCTTAATACTATTAGCCAAAAATTTACAGCAAGAAAAGTATCCATACAGCTAACAATCTGCTAAGGTAATAGAATCTACCTTTCCTGGAAGGCCTGAAGTCCAACCATGTCTTCTTCTGGTTCTCCATGTTTATAGAAATGAAGTCCAAGACCCTGAGGATCTTTTTTCTCTGCAGCAGTAAGAGAAAGTTCCACCACACCTTCATAAAAACGCACTGATGAGACAGAAAAAGGACAAAGACTTAAGGGTTGTTACTAAATTTAAGACACATCTTCCCTTAGCTAGCATATGAAAATTACAATCAAAGATATGTCTCTACTGTACATTAATCACCCTTCTGACAAAATCATAAAACATTTCTAATGCATCTTCCAAAGGAAAAGTTTGGAGCATGCCATAAAGGTAGCTATTAAATACTTTTCTTCACTGGAAACAATTTCCATATTTAAAATAACAAAAAGAAGGGTTTTCATTCCTTACTAAGGGAAAAAATACCTTGGAATTCAAAATAATACCCATGCTAATAGTTAATATCCTTTACCTTATGTTAGATTTCATTTAAAGCAATTTCTTAAGAAAGTAGGTAGGTTATATCTTAAAAATTAGTCAAAAAATTTTAAATATCTTAAAAACAACATAACCCAGAATGTAATCTAATGCATACAGTAGTTTAATTGGACAGGAACTAAAACTCTTAATGTTAAAAAGCTATATATTTGGGCTGGTCTGAGTGCAGTGGTGTTTACAACTAATTGATCACAACCAGTTACAGATTTCTTTATTCCTTCTCCACTCCCACTGCTTCACTTGACAAAAAAAAAAAAAAAGCTATATATTTGAAGATAGAAAAAGAGCACTAGAGCACTACAGCTTCTGCAGAGGTCAGTGTAGTGACCAAATTACTGAAACACAATGATGTTACCATGTCATACATTTGGCCACTTACGTTGGACGAAGATTTGCCTCTGGGAAGTGATTTTTCACCATTACATTGCTTTCTTTACACAAAGTCCTCTGAGTTAAATAAAAGATATGAAGAACATTTTATTTCTCACCTTGTCGATATTGAGCACAAACATTGGAAAGGTCTACTTGATTGCTGATTTTTTGATATTCCTTCAGTGATTCCCTTAACATTCGTTCCTTTTCTGTCTTATTTTGAACTTGTCGGGAACGCTGGAGAAGCTCATTTGCCTAGAAGAGGAGATGACAAGAACTTAAAAAGATATAAAATCAAGAAGACAGACTATGCTATCAATGTTAAGTTGCGGTCAATGTCTAAATTTATATATACATCTATATATATACTTTATATTACCATTAGAAATAAAAACTCTACAAACTTACTTCTTCTTAATTTTAGGCAGAAAAGTTTTGACCAAAAAATCCTAGCTATCCTTAATTCCTCTCACAAATATGTTAAGCAAGACAGCTTTTGTCTGGTAATTCTCTTGCCTAGTCAATACATTATTGGTCAGCAGGCAGTCCATGCAACAGTGATTTATTTATTTTTTTCCACCTGTAGGGAAGGATCAATAAAGATTGCCCCATTAACTCTAATTCATCACAGATTTAGTTAAAGTTTTAGTAATTTTCTTTAACTTCTAATGAGAGAAATCCAATCCTCTAATGGCTATATTTCCTTCATTTTTAAATTTAGTCATTTTTCTTATTTCTAACCATGGCCTTTTAAAATATGGCCTAGAAACATTATCAGTGATTGTTTGTGAAAAAGTTAAAAGAGATTTTATGGGCTGTGACTGTGGCTCAAGGAGTAGGGCGCTGGCCCCATATACCAGAGATGGCACATTGAACCCAGCCCTGGCTGAAAACTGCAAAAAAAAAAAAAAAAAGAGTATCATAGATTTTAAGAAACCATTTCTTAGAGAATGATTCTGGGGCCAGGAGAGGTTAAGAGAGCTACATGACTGAAGTCATATATTATGTAAAATAAGATACCTCCTGATTCCCATTCTATCATGCTTTTCATCATACCATGATGCCTCCTATAAGAAACAGTGAAATAGGTAACAAAGTGTTATACCTTAGAACAAATAGCATCATCAGTGCTATACAGAAGTGGGCAGATGTCCTGTAAATGTAAACTAATGCCATCAACAGCAGCATTATCTCTGATGTAGCAATTGATAAGAGAAGCAATTAATGCTCCTGTGAGTTCCTTATCCCTGATTACAATATCTTTAAAGGTGGTAATCTTCAATTGCTCCTGAAATTCCTAGAAATATAAGAGAAAACACTTTCTATCAAAATTATAACAATCTCTTATTTCCACACAGAATGAAATTTCTTTAATAATAAAACAATCTAAACATCAACAGACTCTACAATTTAAAAGAAAAAATATAGTAAACTGTAGAAACAGATATTTGCAAACTTGCATAAAATCATAGAGTTGAAAAATAACCCACAGTAGGTCTAATCCAAAATTCTCACTTTACAAAGCAACATAAAGAGAAAAGTAAAGCTCAGATAGAGCCAAAACTAGAGCCACGTCTCTTGACTTTAATTATAACTAGGATAAAACAATCTCTTGGCTACACTGACAGGTCTTAGGCTTACATTTTATTTTCCAAAATAATGTTTAAATTCTATTATTCAGGGCCTTCTGACATTGGAGTTTGATCTGCATTTTCAATAAATCTGTTTGTTAAAATGAAGTTGTAAAGTAGTAAGGTCATTTATACTACAGTAAAATATTCTGTTTAATGATTGGACTATTTCTTCTATTTTTTGGGGGGTGGGGGGAGATAGAGTTTTACTTTGTCACCCTCTGTACAGTGCCCTGGCATCACAGCTCACAGTAACCTCAAACTCTAGAGATCAAGTGATTATCTTGCCTCAGCCTCCCACGTACCTGGGACTACAGATATCCCACCACAACACCTGGTTTTTTGTTTCTTTTTCACAGATGGGGTCTTGCTCTGACTCAGGCTGGTCCTAAACACCTGATTTCAAGCAATCCACCCACCTCGGCATCCCAGAGTGCTAGGATTACAGGTATAGGCCACCGTGTCCAGCCTATTTCATTTTTCTAAATTTCACAAATATCCAAAACATGTTCAAATTTCTGAACAAATATTTAATTTGCTTTCCTTGAGTACGAAATTCCTCATGCAAGTAAGGAAACTTTGAAGATGGATCACAAAAAATACCTGGGCTAAAAACCTATGTACATTGTTTATCAACAAACAAAGCTCAAAATCATTATTCTATAAGATATCGAAAAGAAAAGTTTTCACAATTAAACATACTAGCTTGAATTTTTAAAAGGGAGGAAATGCCTGACATGTTTAAAGGAAAACTATTGACAAAAAAAAAAAAAAAAATCACAACTACTCATAGGACACTACAGTAAGAACTAGGTGACTGCCTTCTAACTCTGAATAATTGTACTTAGGTGTCAAAATTGGTCAGGTACAATGACTCACACCTGTAATCCCAGCTCTTAGGAAGGCAAAGGCAGGAGGATTACTTGAAGCTAGGAATTTGAGACCAGCATCAGCAACATTGCTGGATGTCGTTCTTTTTTTTTTTTTGAGACAGAGTCTCACTTTCTCACCGTCAGTAGAGTGCCATGGTGACACAGCTCACAGCCACCCCAACTCCTGGGCTTGGGCGATTCTCTTGCCTCAGCCTCCCAAGTAGCTGGAATTACAAGCTCCCGCCACAATGCCCCGCTGTTTTTTTGTTGTAGTTTGAACCCTGCCACCCTCAGTATATGGGGACGACGCCCAACCCACTGAGCCACAGGTACCACCTGCTGGTCATTTTTTAAAGAAAAAAAAGCATATACTTGTATTCTTACCTACTCTGAAGGTGGGCAGGAGCACCTGAACCTAGGAGTTTGTGGTTGCCGTAAGATATGACCATGCCATTATACTCTAGTCTGATTAAAGTATGATGGACAATTTTATATAAGCAGAATTGGACTCCATTCATCAATCTTAGTATTATTAAAAATTAGAATAACCAAATCTTTTGTGTTTCCTAATAAATATAGTCTGATAAGCAAACCACTACTTACGAAGCACTGTATTTCTCCTCAAATAAACAGACTGGAACCTAATCAACCTTACATAAACCAAACTTCCGTTTAACAGAAAATGCAGGAGATAGAGGCACAAGTTCACAAGGGAGGTAAAAAACCACCTCAGAATCCTGTTACCACTCTATAAGACTGATGATAAGGTAATAGCAAGGGTAAAAAAAAGAGGACTCCTCTAGATTGAAGAAACTTAAGAGAAACATCAAATTCAATGATTTAAATCAACTTTTTAGATCCTGATTTCAATGAATACGTTAAAAGATATTTTTAAGACAGAGAAATTTCATTATTTTACATACTACCAATAATTATTAATACATATATCAACATTAATATCGACAGTTATTATTGAAAGAAATGTCCATCTTTCTTTTTAGAAATACAGAATATTTCTAGAAAATATGTAGAAGGAAAATGACATGATACCCAGAACCTTTTTTTTTTTCTTTTTGAGACAGAGCCTCAAGCTGTCACCCTGGATAGAGTGCTGTGGCATCACAGCTCATAGCAACCTCCAGTTCCTGGGCTCAAGCGAGTCTCCTGCCTCTGCCTCCCAAGTAGCTAGGACTACAGACACCTGCCACAACGCCCAGCCATTTTTTGGTTGCAGCCGTCATTGTCGTTTGGTGGGCCCGGGCTGGATTCGAACCCGCCAGCTCAGGCGTACGTGGCTGGCGCCTTAGCCCATTGAGCCACAAGTGCCGAGCCCCAGAATCTATTTTTAAATAATTCAGTAGGCTGGGTGCAGCAGCTCATTCCTGTAATCCGAGCACTCTAGGAGGCCAAAGGCAAGTAGACTGCCTGTGCTGACAGGTTTGAGACCTGCCTGAGCCAGAGCAAGACCCTGTCTCTAAAAATAGCCAGGCTTTGGGACAGGCACCTGTAGCCTCAGCTACTTGGGAAGCTGAGGCAAGAAAATCACTTAAGCCCAAGAGTGTGAGGTTGCTGTGAGCTATGATGCCACCACATTGTACTAAGGGTGACAAAGTGAAACTCTGTCTCAAAAATAAATAAATAGATAAATCAGTAAAGAAAAAGAGAAAAAAAGGATAATATGCAAAGCTGGCAAAGTATCTTGAAAATGCTGAAGGAGTCAAGGGTATGTGAGAGATAATTTTAGTTTTTGCTTTACTTTCGTGTATGTTTAGAAATGATCACGATTAAATAAAAGGTAGGAATACTTTTTCCCCAAATGTCTTATCTAACATTTTGATGACTGTTCATTATCCTTATCCTTAAAAAGGATTCAAATGTGAACAGCAAAAGAAATATGAGCCATTTGCTTTCCACAATGATAAACATCTTCCTTTAAAGTAAGTGTTTAATTTAGGTTGTTGAGCTCCTTGAAATTATATGCAAATATGGTTTGTTAAGTATCTATATACACTTCTTTGATAGTGGTAAAAGAGAGCTTTTATCAGAATTTCAGAGGGATCTGTAACTCAAAGAAAGGTCAGAATCCACTATGACCACAGTTTTGGTAAAGATTTTATTCACTTACCAATATAAAGTTCTCATATACTATAAATACTTGTGGCTTTGACAAAATGGTTTCCACAAGTTACTACTGTGCTTTTGTGTAATCTTCCTATAACATACCAACTTTATCATAACCTAAAGCTTCCCCAAATTATCACCTTTCAAAAACAACGTAAGGGCTCGGTGCCTGTGGCTCAACGGGCTGGGGTGCCAGCCATGTACACCTGAGCTGGCGGGTTCAAATCCAGACCGGACCCGCCAAACAACAATGGTGGCTGCAACCAAAAAAAAAAAAAAAAGAAAGACAAAGCAACGTAAGATTAAAACTGAGGCAAAAGAAAACAAACAGTACAATCTTGTTTTTTTGGAGACAGTCTCACTTTGTTGCCCTCAGTAGAGTGCCGTGGTATCATAGCTCACGGCAATGTCAACTCTTGGGCTTAAGCGATTCTCTTGCCTCAGCTTCCCAAGTAGCTGGGACTACAGGTGCCCCTCACAACACCCAGCTATTTTTAGAGACAAGGCTTCTTTCTGGCTTAGGTTGGTCTTGAACTTGTGAGCTTATTAGGCAATCCACCTGCCTTGGCCTCCCAAGTGCTGGGATTACAGGTGTTAGCCATGGCACCCAGCCAATAGTACAATCTTAAAGAAAAAAAGAAAAGCTTACCTTCTGAAGTTCTCCTACAATGACAGTGAATTGATGTTCACAAAGAAGTTTCCATAAAGCCAGAGCCTGGTATGACTTTCGAACCAACTGCTGAATTGCCTGTAGTGAAACCTTTTCACTCAGTTGAGCCTCTAATAACAAAACACAACTAATGAAATTTTATAAAATGATAGGATATGTTGTCTTATTTCAAATAAAAACTATAGTTAAGGTTGAAATCCCTATTGTTCTTTCTTCTCCTTGCCCCCATCATAGGCAACCCTGATCATCAGTTGTTGTATTCATGTTTTTGTGTGTGCATATATATATACACACACACACATATATATATGCTTCTGTGTATTTGTGCATACATATAAACAATAAACATATGGCAGTTTTTAACAATTACACCGTTGCTTTTTTGCCCAGTTACATGTTCACAGGCTAGCCACACTGATGAATACAAAGCTAGTACATTTATTTTCATTGCTGAGTTGTGGTAGGTATACCACAACTTTCCCCATTTTCAACCTGAAGAATATTTAGATTATTCCTAGCATTTTGAAAATAAATGAATAGTGTAATAAATGTGTTTAAAGAAGGTGTTCTAGCCAGGAGTGTTGGTTCACACCTATAATCCTAAAACTTTGGAAGGCTGAGCAGCTGGATTGCTTGAGCTCAGGAGTTCCAGACCAGTCTCAATGAGAGTGAGAGACCCCATCTCTACTAAAAATAGAAAAACTAGCTGAGTGTTGTCGTTAAGTGCATGTAGTCTCAGCTACTTGGAAGGCGGAGGCAAGAGGCTCTCTCGAGCCCAAGAATTTGATGTTGCTGTGAACTATGCCATGATGGCACTTTAACAGGATGACAGAGCAAGATGCTGTCTCCAAAAAAAAAGGTCTTCTAAGAAAAAGAGTCAAATTTCTCTAGGACTGAGATTTTCAAACTCTGGGTTAAAACAGATTGTCAGGTCATAAAATCAACTCAGTCAGTTATGACAGCTGTATCCCTATCCCTTACGAAGGAAATCGCATAGAAATAAAAAAAAGAATAAGGAAATAAGTATTAGAGTGTAACACAGGCAGAATTATATAAGGAAATTTTGTTTCAAATATGTGTATATATATAGGGTTTTTTTGTTTTTGAGACAGAGTCTCACTCTGTTGCCCTGGGTGGAGTTCCACTGTGTCGTAGCTCACAGTAACCTCAAACTTCTCAGGCAATCCTCTTACCTCAGCCTCCCAAATGCTGGAACTACAGGTGCCCACCACAATACACAGCTAATTTTTCTATTTTTAGTAGAGGTAGGGTCTCACACTCTTGCTGAGGATAGTCTCGAACTCTTAAGCTCAAGCAATCCACCTGTCTCAGCCTCCCAGAGAGCTAGGATTACAGGTATGAGTCACTATGCCCATCTATATATAGGTTTTTAAACATGAGTCATAATAAAATGTATTTTCTACTGTGGGAAAAAAGTCTGATAAAAATTTTTCTAAGATATATACTTAGAAGTGAAACTACTAGCTTTAAAGTGTATGTGCATTTTCAACTCTGACTGGACATAATCAAATTGCTCTCCAAAGTGGTTGTTTCAGTATAAACTACTAACAATTTGAATGCTCCCATCTATACAAATCTTCACCAATGCTCAGTAATGTCAAGGCTAAAGCCTTACTTAAGTTATCAACAGCTCTAAAAAAAAAATTTATAAAATGGTAAATAGAAACCTAGGATGAGCAGAGCAGACAAATGCAGCTTGGGACAACAGTACAGTTGAGTCTCAATTAAGAAAGTTCTATCAGCCAGAATAATTGGGTCTAACAATAAAAAACAAAAGAACATAGAAAAAGCTGAATAACAGGGAAAATCTATGTAAGAATTTATTATTTAATTCATAACTGATAATGGATAATTATAAGAACTTCTCAGTTCCCTCGCCTTTTCTTTACTTGCTACTATTTATGCTAGACAAAAAGCACAACGAAATAATTAACTCATATATTTAGCTCTAAAAGTTATGTTCCTATTTACTGGGGGAAATGCAAATCAAAATCACAATGAAATGCTACTTCACATCCCATAGGATGGCTATTATATAAAAACCCCAGAAAGTAACAAATGTTGGCAAACATGAAGAAATGGAACTTTTGTGTACCACTAGTAGGAAAATAAAATAATGCAGCAGCATGAAAACAGTGTGGCAATTCCTCAAAAAACTAATAACAGAATTACTATTCCAGCAATGCCACGTTTGGGTATATACCCCAAATTCAAAACTAAGGACTTGAATTTGTCTTTGTACACCAATGTTCATAGCAGCATTATTTACAATAGCCAAAAAGTGGAAGCAACTCAGTGTCTACCAGCAAATGGATAAACAATGTATAGTACACACATATTGTAGAATATTACTCAGTATTAAAAGGCAAGGAAATTCTAACACATAATATGACACAGATAAACCCTGAAGACAACATGCTAAGAGAAACAAGACAGTTACAAAATGGAAAATATGGTTTAGTTCTAGCATATGGGGTATCCAGAGTAGTCAAATTCACAGAGACATAAAGCAGAATGGTGTTCATTAGAAAGTTATAGTAGGGGGGAAAAGGGGAGTTACTTTTTGAATGGGTAGAGAGTTTCACTTTGGGAAGATGAAAAAAATTCCAGACATGGATGTTGGTGAGTTACTTTATGGTACATATACTCCACTACAATAAAAAATATCATACAGAAAAAGGTGGCTGGGCATGGTGGCTCATGTCTATAATCCTAGTACATTAGAAGGCTAAAGAGAGAGGATCACTTGAACCCCAAAGTCTGAGATCAGCCTGGGTAACAAAGACAGACCATGTTTCTACAAAAAAAAAAAAAAAAAAAATTAGCCCAGAGTGGTTAACACATGGGTATAGTCCTACTGAGAGGCTGAGGCCATTGGTAAGAACAATCATTCAAGCCCAGGAGTTCAAGGCTGTAATGGGTTATAATCATACCACTGCATTCCAGTCTGGGCAACCAGCACAAGACAAAAAAAAGAGAATGAAAGTAAGAGAAAAAGGTATATTTTATATTTTCTGGTAGAGGAAGGAATAAAAATGTATGGGGTAAAATACATGTAAAAATATATAATATCTATATTATCCTACTTTCCCAGTCACGCTGATGATATATTCATAAAAAACACTTGTGTTACCTGAAAAATTAGATCTTACTAACAAAAGTCTTTAAATTTCTATTCAAAAACTTTTTTCTATAAAAAAGTCTTTAACTTTCTATAAAACTTATTGGGGTCATATACAATTATCTAATCAGAAGCAATAATTTACCATGAAACTTCCTCTGTAGCTCCTGTTGCATTTGTTGAGTATTTCCATTTTCAGGACGCATGAATCCTATCAGCCTCTGCTGTACTTTGGTAGTAGTACTGAAAGAGAAATTGCAAAATGTGTTTTTAACAGCTTTACTGAGATATTATACATATATTATACAATTTAAAGTGTGCAGGCTGAGTGTGGTGGCTCATGCCTGTAAGCCCAGCACCATGGGAAGCTGAGGCAGGAGGATGTTTTAAGGCCAAGAATTTGAGACCAGCCTGGGTAACACACAGACACCTCATTGTACAGAAAAAAAAAATACTAATAAAATAAAATAAATCACCCTTCCCCCAAAACCCACAATTAAAAAATTAACAAGCTATGGGCAGCGCCTATGGCTCATCGAGTAGGGCGCTGGCCCCATTTACCGAAGGTGGAGGGTTCAAACCCAGCCTCGGCCGAACTGCAAAATAGAAAAATAGCTGGGCGTTGTGGCGGGTGCCTGTAGTCCCAGCTACTCAGGAGGCTGAGGCAGGAGAATCGCCTAAGCCCAGGAGTTGGAGGTTGCTGAGAGCTGTGTGACACCACGGCACTCTATGGAAGGCGAAAAAAGTGAGACTCTGTCTCTACAAAAAAAAAAAAATTAACAAGCTGTGATGGAATGAACATGTACTCCTAGATATCCAAGAGGCTGAGGTAGGAGGATCACTTGTGATCAAGAGTTTGAGGCTAAAGTGAGCTATGATTTAGCCGCCACATTCCAACCTGGATGACAGAATGAGACCTTGCTTCTTAAAAAAAGTGTACAAATGAATTTTTAAAAATATACTGACAACCACAAGTGCTGTTTGCATGAAAAAAGAAAAATTAGCAAATAAGGAATTCGTAGAATTAAAAATATGAGATCCCCCAAAAATTTACCAGAGATAAATTTCTCTGAACTGTATCATAAAAAGGTCAAAAAGAAAAAAAAAGAGAGACACAGAAGAAAATAAATTATGGAAGAGAAGAAAATGAGGCTAGATCCAGAAGAGTTAAAAAGATTCTTCAAAGAGAATAGGACAGAAGGAATGCAGATAGAGTATTACTAATCTGAAAATCTAAATCTGAAATGTTCCAATACCTAAAGCTTTCTTGAATGCTGACATGATGTTCAAATAAAAGCTCATTGGAGCACTTTGGATTTCAGATTTTCAGATTAAGAATGCTTAACCTAAGTGTAATACAAATATTCTAAAATTTGGAAAAAATATGAAACCCCAAACACTTCTCTTCCCAATCAACTCATGTTTGGGACCCAAAGTCTGTACTATAATAAGTAAGAGACAAGAGAAAAAAGAATTATCAAAGCTAAGACTGTAGGGTTAAAGGCTCACCGAGAACTGATTATAGACATGCACCACCACACATGGCTAGTTTTTTCTATTTTTAGTGGAAATGGGGTTGCTATCTTGCTCAAGCTAGTCTCCAACTCCTGAGCTTCAGCAATCTACCTGCCTCAGACTCCCAGAATGCTAGGATTATAACTGTGAGCCACCACACCAAGACAATATGATTCTATTATTAAAGACAAGGAAAACTTTATATCATTATTTCTGTAAAATGCAGAAGAGCGACTTAGCAAACTCCAACATCCACTTATGTTAAAAATGCACAATAAAACTGTATATATTCTCTACCTGCAATTTTGAACTCCCAGCACTCCCCTCCACTCTCACCCTGAGGACTGGAAGACTGTCCCCCATGAAGTCCAGATTCTTGGGCATTTTCAAGGGGTGTGGACAGGGCATGGGCTGTTGCTGATCTGTGCTGATTCTCCAGCACAAGGGTAAGGAGAGGACGGCCAACTGAGAGGGAACTGTACAGGAGAGGAAGTGCCCTGAGGCATATAGCAGCAGCAGCAGGGGCGGGAATAATACAGCTCACACCCCTGGGGATATTTTGAAAGGACATTCCCAGTCTCTCTGGGCAACCAAAGGAAGCCGGGCATCGGCTCCAGTGGAAACCACAGCTCCAGTGGAAACCACCAGCGGAACAGATCTGGATTGGAAACGCAGGCCCCAGGAATAAAGGATATGCCTGAGGTGGTATCAGCCTGGGCAGAGGGCAGGGACTAGAATGTGCACTAGCAGAGACAGCAGATTCCCAGGGTGGGGCTGACCCAGAGGACTGCTTCACAGAGCCTCAGAAGCACCTGGCCCACAGGGGATCATTGCTGAGATAAAGGCAGGCAGGCAGAGGCTGGAACTGACAGCTAAGTGTCAGCTCTGATGGTGTCCGCCCCAACCCAAATTGCAGCCAAGACTGGGCATGGGCACAAACTGGGCTCAGTTGCACTTCCTGTGAACTCAAACGGTGTCTGATCCACAGTGGATCAGACCAATTCTACGAAGTTGTTCTGTTCTGTCAGTAACATCAGCAGGACTGAAACTGAGTGAACCACCTCAGCCCCTGTTAAGCACCTGAGGTTGTCAGGCCTCACCTCCCCCTGCTGGAAAGGGGCAGAGAGTGGCGGCCTGACTGAGGAGACATAGATCTCCCTGTGACTCAGGCAGGCGCAAATCCCTGGGGCATCTGCTCATTGCAGGGAACTGGATCACAGCCCTGCGGGGTTGGCAGTGACTGGGTGTGACAGAGGTGCAAGGTGGGGAAGGAGACATCAACCTTCCTAGACTAATTTATTTGCTGGGATGGGTCCTTCTGACCTCAGGGAGCACTGGAGCAAGTCACACTTGAGCGCCCAGCAGACGCCTGGTATCTAGTTGCCGGAAACGTTTTGAACTCTTCCACTTAAGACCGGTGCTGACTGGGACAATTGATTTGGACCTCTTGAACTGGGCCAATCACCCGAGGACTATCCAGAGTGATACCCTGGGTGTGTGGTTGTGGGAAGGTGTGATTTTCCTTTTCCAATTATTGCCTGTGAGGGGTGGGGTGAATTAATTGCTGGTATTTCTCCACAGATGAGATTTCAACCCAGAGTAACTGATTCACTAGGGTAGGATAGAGACAGGCTAAAAACAAGACAGAGCCACTTAGCCCCACCACACCAAAAAGGTCCCCAGTTTCTCAGACTGTAGCACTATACAGGTCCTTGGCAAAGCTCTAGGGGAAAAGCTCTAGTCCCAGCGTTTGGGCAAAGGACTAGCCAATCACTACAACTGTAGCCCCCAACCCAACTTCTCCTTCTTTGCTCATCTAGCCAAACAGTGTAAAAGAATCATGGGTGGAATCAGCGGAAAAACTGCAGTAACATGAATGACCAGAGAAGATCAACCCCCTCAAGGAACAATTTCACGTAGACAACTGAAGATCCCATTCATAAACAGATGGCTGAGATGTCAGAAATCGAATTCAGAATTTGGATTACAAATAAGATCAACAGAATACAGGTAAAGTTTGAATCAGAATTCAAGGAGCATTTCAAAAGTTGTCTCAAGAATTCAACGAATTCAAAGAAAAAAATCACCAAAGATTTTGACACATTGAGACAAGAATTTGCAGCCCTCAAAGATCTGAGAAATACAGTAAAATCTCTCAGTAACAGAATGGAGAAAGCAAAAGAAAGCATTTCTGACACTGAAGACAAAGCTTTTGAACACTGCCAAACTCTCAAACACGAAGAGAAATGGAGAGCAAAAATGGATCACTCTCTCAGAGAGCTCTGGGATAATTCGAAGAAAACCAATATTCTCCTTATAGGGATACCTGAAGGCAACTAAAGTGGCTTCGCAAGGCACAGAGGCTCTTCTTCATGAGATTATGAAAGAGAACTCTCTAGACATGCTAAGAGTTTCTGAAATTCAGACAGCAGACAGTTTCAGAACCCCAGCACAACTCAACCCAAATAAGACATCCCCCAGGCACATCATAATTAACTTCACTAAAGTTAATATGAAGGAAAAAATTCTGAAAGCAGGCAGACGAAAGAAAACCATAACCTACAAGGGGAAGAACATTAGAATGACTGCAGATCTCTGCTGAAACCTTTCAAGCTAGAAGAGGGTGGTCATCGGTTTTTAATCTCCTAAAACAAAATAACTTTCAACCCAGGATCCTGTATCCAGCTAAACTGAGTTTCATTTATGATGGAGAAATTAAACACTTTAATGACATACACATGTTGAAGAAATCAGCCATAACTAAACCAGCACTACAGGATAGTCTCATACCTATCCTCCATAATGACCAGCGCGATCCTCCACCACAGAAGTAAACTCACTCAGAAACTTTGGATCAAATTCCAACTTCCACAGTGGCGAAAAGATTAAAAATGTCCAAATGGACTTTCAAAAATTTGATATCAAAAATTCTACCAGGCTTATCAATATTCTAAATTAATATGAATGGCTTAAATTGTCCTCTAAAGAGGCACAGGTTGGCTGACTGGATAAAAAAACTCAAGCCAGATAGCTGCTGCATACAAGAATCTCATCTTAACTTAAAAGATAAATATAGACTCAGGGTGAAGGATGGTCATCTATTTTCCAGGCAAATGGAAAAAAAAAAAAAGCAGGTGTTGCAAAACCAACCAAAGTAAGGAAGGATAAGGACGAACACTTCATATTTGTTAAGGGTAATACTCAATATGATGAGATTTCAATTATTAATATTTATGCACCCAACCAGAATGCGCCTCAATTTATTGAGGCAGAGATTTTAACACTCCTCTAGCAGTGTTGGATAGATCCTCCAAGAAGAAGCTAAGCAAAGAAATTTTAGATTTAAATTTAACCATTCAAAATTTGGATTTAACAGACATCTACAGAACATCTCATCCTAACAAAACTGAATATATTCTTCTCATCAGCCCACGGAACACACTCCAAAATCGATCACATCTGAGTTCACAAGTCTAACCTCAGCAAATTTGAAAGGACAGAAATTATTCCTTGCATCTTCTTGGACCATCACGGAATAAAAGTTGAACTCAGTAACAACAGGAATCTGCATACTCATACAAAAACATGGAAGCTAAATAACCTTCTGCTGAATGACAGATGGGTCATAGATGAGAGTAAGAAGGAAATTATCAAATATTTGGAACAAAACGATAATGAAAACATGAATTATCAAAACCTCTAGGATACTGCAAAGGCAGACCTAAGAGGGAAATTTATAGCACTGCAAGCCTTCCTCAAAAGAACAGAAGAAAGGAAGTTGACAACGTAATGGGACATCTCAAGCAACTGGAAAAGGAAGAACATTCTAATCCCAAACCCAGCAGAAGAACAGAAATAACCAAAATCAGAGCAGAATTAAATGAAATTAAAAACAAAAGAATTATACAACAGATCAATAAATCAAAAAGTTGGTTTTTTTAAAAGGTCAATAAGGGTGGCACCTGTAGCTCATTAAGTAGGGCACCAGCCCCATATACCGAAGGTGGTGGGTTCAAACCCGGCCTTGGCCAACCTGCAAAACAGAAGAATAGCCGGGCGTTGTGGCGGGCGCCTGTAGTCCCAGCTACTCAGGAGGCTGAGGCAAGAGAATCGCCTAAACCCAGGAGTTGAAGGTTGCTGTGAGCTATGTGAGGCCACAGCACTCTACCAAGGGTGATAAAGTGAGACTCTGTCTCTACCAAAAAAAAAAAAAAAAAAAAGGTAAATAAAATAGATACACCTTTGGCTGACCTAAACAGGAAAAAAAGAGTAAAATCTCTAATTTCAACAATCAGAAATGGTAAAGACGAAATAAAGACAAAAAAAAAAAAGGTAAATAAAACAGATACACCTTTGGCTGACCTAAACAGGAAAAAAAGAGCAAAATCTCTAATTTCAACAATCAGAAATGGTAAAGACGAAATAACAGACCCCTCAGAAATTCAAAACATCCTTAATGAATATTACAAGAAACTTTATTATCAGAAATATGAAAATCTTGAGGAAACTGAACAATACTTGGAAACACACCACCTTCCAAGACTTAGCCAAAATGAAGTGTAAATGTTGAACGGGCCTATGTCAAGTTCTGAAATAGCATCAACTATACAAAATCTCCCTAAAAAGAAAAGCCTGGACCCACATGGCTTCACGTCAGAATTCTACCAAACCTTTAAAGTGGAACTAATACCTGTATTACTCAACCTTTACCAAAATATAGAAAAAGAAGGAATACTACCCAACACATACTATGAAGCAAACACCACCTTGATCCCCAAACCAGGAAAACACAAATAGGAAAAGAAAATTATAGACCAATATCACTAACGAATATTGATGTAAAAATATTCAACAAGATCCTAACAAACAGAATCCACCAACACATCAAACAAATTATACACCATGACCAAGTGAGTTTTTTCCCAGGTTCTCAAGGCTGGTTCAATATACATAAATCTATAAATATAATTCAGCACATCAACAAATTATAAAACAAAGACCATATGATTCTTTCAATTGATACAGAAAAACTTTTGATAATATCCACACCTTCATGATCAGAATACTTAAGTAACTTGGTATAGGCTCCAGGGGCTGTGGAGTGAGGGTAGGTGCGTGCAAGGGAGCAGGGCCTCTGGGGACCAAGGGAAGGGAGTATCCATTAACAAGCTGCATTTGGGTGCTTTGGAAAACAGGAAGAGACTCCCTGTAAGGTTGAAACCATTTTAGAACTCTAAAAATGCCTTGAATTCTTAAGTATACAAGAAATAACTGACCTGTTAGTTGACAGCCTAGAAACAAGTGCTATAGTGATGCAACCACCTGAAAATGCTACAGCACCTGTTTCTGATGAGGACTCAAGAGTTAAAGAAGGTAGAATAATAATCCACCAGGCTCTCTGATGTGCACACCAGCATGTTTTATTCAAGATGGCTATAATGCTGAGTCTGACTCAGATGATCCCTCACATGCACTTCTACACTCTCTTGATGATGAAGTTCCATCTATATCTACTGCACAGCAACCTCCTCCATCAAAGAAAAAGAAAATGAGACTCCATCTCTACTAAAAATAGAAAAACTAAGGCAAGAAGATCACTTTAGCTCAAAAAATTGAGGTTGATGTGAGCTATGACACCACAGCACTCTACTCAGGGCACCAGAAATAGACTCTATCTCGTAAAAAAAAGTGACAAAAATTGTTCACAAATGGAATAAAGCTGACTTGACTGCATGGCCCATAGCAGATAGAGTTATAGCACCACTCAATGATTTCTTCACCAAAATGAAAACTCCCACAGAAATTCTTGAGCTTTTTCTTGATGACAAGCTCATTGAACTCATTGTCTTGTACTCCAAGTTAGATGCTGCAAGTAAGAGGATAATCTTGGCTTGAATAGTCCTGAGTTCGAATGTTTTCTGGGGCTGGATGCAGTGGCTCATGCCTGTAATCCCAGCACTCTGGGAGGCCCAGGCAGGCAGATTGCTTGAGCTCATGAGTTCCAGACCAGCCTGAGCTAGGGCAAGACCCCGTTTCTAAAAATAGCCAGGCAAAGCTAGCTGCCTAAGGCTTAAGTGGCTAAGGCGCCAGCCACATACACCTGAGCTGGCAGGTTCAAATCCAGCCCCGGGCCACCAAACAACAATGAGGCTGCAACCAAAAAATGGCCGGGCATTGTTGCGGGTGTGTAGTCCCAGCTACTTGGGAGGCAGAGGCAGGATAATCGCTGGTGCCCAGGAGTTGGAGATTTCTGTGAGCTATGATGCCACAGCACTCTATCCAGGGCGACAGCTTGAGGCTCTGTCTCAAAAAAAAAAAAAAAAAAAAAAAAAATAGCCAGGCATTGTGGTAGGAGCCTGTAGTCCCACCTCCTTGGGAGGCTGAGGCAAGAGAATCACTTGAGCCCAAGAGTTTGAGATTGCTGTGAGCTGTGCCACTATGGCACTCTACCAAGGGTGACACAGT
>CAUYRH010140276.1:0-28646 GCA_963574655.1 Perodicticus potto
TTTTGTTAACTATGCTGGGATCATTGTGATCTTTCCCTTCTTGCTTCTTGTCATATGTTAACAAAGTTGAGTAGAAACCATTAACAAGATGGTTTGTCTTTGTTAAAGTTATTTACATTTTCCTATTGTACTGTAAGACCAAAACTATGTCTTTTGTTTATGCTATTTCCCCATACTGTCTATGCTACCTCCCCCTGGACAACCCTGTACAGATACTATAAAATGAAGCTGATTTTGTGCTTTGGTGCTGGCTGCAGCCATCAGCTTGGTCAGACCTCCCAATCCCATCCTTTGTTTCTGTCTCTTCTCTTATGCTGTACTTTTCCTCAGTCCCCACCAATTCCACTCTAGTTCACTCCCCTTCGCTGTGCTGGTTCGTGACACTTGTCTATCTTCACCCACCTGTTAAATATTGGTGTTTGTTCTGCTTTCTGTCCTCCATGGCATTTCTACCAACCATTTTCTTAATGAGGTGAGATGCCCCTCAGGTATGTCAGAATAGGAAAGGGAAAAAGGGGTAGAAGTGTAGTTTGAAAAGCTTATTCAGCATTTAATACTATTTAATACTTGTAAATTTAACAAATAAGTTTTGAAATGTAAGATAAAATTGAAAAAAATGGGCTCAGCGCCTGTGGATCAACGGGCTAAGGCGCCAGCCACGTACACCTGAGCTGGCGGGTTCGAATCCAGCCCGGGCCTGCCAAACAACAATGACGGCTGCAACCAAGAAATGGCTGGGCGTTGTGGCAGGCGCCTGTAGTCCCAGCTACCTGGAAGGCTGAGACAGGAGGCTCACTCAAGCCCAGGAGTTGGAGGCTGCTGTGAGCTGTGATGCCACAGCACTCTACCCAGGGTGACAGCTTGAGACACTGTCTCAAAAAAAAAAAATTGAAGAAAAATGAAAAATGTTTATGTCTGAAAGGGTTAAGAATGGACTTGAAAGAGTTGAGAAACATGGTCCTGTACATTTCTCACTATCTCTAAATGATTTTCTCTATTTTCATAACTTCCTTTATACCAGCATTTCTAAACTAAGTTGATTCTGCCCCCTTGGGGACGTTTGTCAATGTCTGCAGACATTTTTGGTTGCAACTGGAGAGATTTGCCCCTGGAATCTGCTGAGTAGAGGCTAGAAATGCTGCCAAGTGCCCTCCAAAGGACAGAGTAGTCCCCACAAAACAAAAAATTATCTGGCTCCAAACTTCAACAGGGTTCAGAGTGAGAGCCCCTGTTCTGTTCTTTATATGTTGATGACTCTCAAATCTTCATCTCCAATCAACACTTTTCTAATGAATTCTAAAAAAGTATATTTAGCTACCTATTAGCCATTTTCACTTCAAAAAGTTTTTTTTCTTACCCCATGACTGAATTATTGTACACAGATATGATTCAATAAAAAATAAATAAATAAAAGTTTAATTGTCAAATTCAACCATTTTATGAAACCAACATCCTAGAATTTTGCCTTAGAACAAGGGAGTTATTTATTTCAATCAAATTGGAGTCTCTATAAATCAGAATGGTAGTGTATGTAAGTAAAAGCTCAACTGCAGTGTGTTGAATGGTGTCCTCCCAAAAATATATGTTCAAGTCCTAACCCCTAATTCTTGGGAATGTGATTTTATTTAGAAATAGGGTTTTCACAGAATAAGTGTAGTTAAGGACTTCTAAATGTTATTATTCTGCATGTCAGGGAGACCCCAAATTCAATGATTGTTGTCATGAGTAGAAAGAAAAGAAAGAGAATTCACACACTGAGGAACACAGAGTGAAAGACATGGGAAGACAACAGGGTTAGACATTATAATGATGAGTACACATGACGGTGAATGCCAGCAATTGCTGGCAGCCACCAGCAGATAGGAGACAGGCATGGAACAGATTTTCACTTGGAATCTCCAGAAGGAACCAAATGTGCCAACCCCTTATTTTAGACTTCTAGACTCCAGTCTTGTGACAAAATATGTTTCCCATGTTTTAAACCATCAAGTTTGCTGTCGTTTGTTACTAAATCCCTACAAAACTAACAGATGTACTAAAACTGACTTTCAAAGTATATAAAGTAATTATTTCTTATTTACTCACTTTATTATTCACTCATAGGAAAATCATTTAGTAGAATTTTAGTAGATGAAAAATTTTTAAACAAGTAGTGGGTAGGACAAAACTTATTCATAATGAGGAATTCCGTGAGCAAAGCAGCAGGCTGGGCATATTCATTTAATGTTCAACACATTTCTATAGGATTTATTCCCATGGAGTTGAAGAAATAAGGACTCTAAAAGATAATTTAGCTTTTCCAGTATTGCCCAGCTAGTGAGCAACTCAGGTGACTGAATCTTGCTCTGACTTTGAAGCTCTTGTTCTCTCCAAAAGGAACTCTTAACAGAAGTTTGCATTGAAAGTAATGAGATTCTAATGAAATAAATTATTTTTGTGTCATTCTTTAATGGTAGACCAAGAATTGTACTTTAGTAAGCATTTATCCACATGTAGGAAAAGCTGTGTTGGTTCGAGTTTCCCTCCTTTTGAGAAGAACTCAAAATGAGCATTTGTATTCCAATGGATCACTAGGAAGAACTCATAAGATAAACTGGCAAAAGCAGAAGCAGGAAGAAGAAAGGGAAAAAGTCAAATAAGATTATTATTCGAAGCAAGTCCCATGGAAAGAGGTTTCAGCCAATTTCCCTGGAAAAACTGGTACTGGTCTGAGGCCGTATATCTAACCCTTCATGCCCCAGTCTGTCAGTCATTGACTAAAGCTTGCACTAAACGGAGGTAACCTCTCTTTGCTTGCAGGGCAAAGGGACTCCAGTAGCCTGAGGGTCGCCCTCAGGTAAATAGCTGCAGGTGTAGACCATTAACAAAGTAGCCTGAAGCTCAGGAAGAGGCTTACTGAAAGATAGGGGAGATCCAAGGGGATCTTGAAAGATCACCTCTCTGGTTGGCTCTATCATTCTCATATGAAAGAAATGATACATATATAGAATAACCAAATGTGAAACTCTCCAATAAGCCTGATTTAAGATAAATACTACCAATTGTGTTAATTCTTAAATTATTGAATATCTTATGGTCATTGCTCATAAAGGGAAGGCAGACTAACATTTTTCCCTTTAGCAAGAGGGTAAATGGTATATCTACGTGGGTGAGGAACAAACCCCTGTCATTAAAATTGAATTGACTTAAACTTGTGTTTTCACCTCCCAGTTCCTACATATAAAATAGCAGTAGAGGGGTAACTAACCAGGTAAATGGATTTGGGATCACATTTATGACATGCAGTTGCTTTAGTTTATGTGTATAGTATTGTTTAGGCTGCTAAAATTTGATAATGGGAACTCATGTAGCCCTGTAAATTCTTAGTTTGGCTTTCAAGTCATTCTGAAAGTAATGTCCCATGGTGCACTGATATAAATGTCACCTGGTATACAGGGATTGATGACACACACTTACTTGGAGTTCTTTTTAGCAATGTATTAGCTTCAAATTGAAAAAGAAAACCACATAAAATTCTTTAATAAATATGGTGTGAGCTTAATGGAAACATATTGCTAATATTATTAGGTGTCCCAGAGAGTAACTGAAACATCATATTGTTGGTATTCGCACTGCCATTTTATAAGCCACAGAGCTTATAAAACACTTGCAAACACATTACTGTATGCAAAACATAATACTTTTTCTGGAACTCTGGTTTTTATGGACTTTTATGGCTGAACAATTGATATTTACCTATTGAGATTGGCTTAGAAGACCCAAAAGCAGCACTGCAGAAGATAAACTATGACTATTTACCTATAATATGAGAACAGCAAAATAGCTAAAGGCCTCTTTAAATATTTCTGGTATTAAACCAGCATGACTGTTTAAAAGTTCAATATTTTACTTTCATTCTAAGCAGCCTAGAGTCTTCCCTAATCCTCTTTGTACAAAAGGACCCAGAGATTTCCTTTAAGGTTATTATGTCTTCTGTCATTACCAAACACATTGAACTTACTTCTTCATGTCTGGGACTGTTCTTGTTAATGTTATGGATACCATCTGCATTTACAGTTGCTGATTGGTGTTCAATATAATCTCTGATGGACTGAAATAGATCTAATATATGGAACGCTTTATAACAATGATAGGCTTGTGGATAGTTCTCTCTGGGAAAAGTAAAGAGAAAAATTGTAGACTCTTTTCTAATTCATTGTAATGTTAAAGACTTTCCCAGAATGTCTAGGGTAAGCTGTCTGGTCAAAGAAAATTAATCATTAATCTCCCCTCAGTACCTCCTACCCTAGCAACATATTGAGTCCTGGAGGTACGGATCTCCTTTGGATGCCCTAGTTCAGTTCCTAATTGTGTCAGGAAGAAGCATGGTGGTAACAAGTTGCCCATTGAGGGCTCAAGTAGGTTTACTGTCCCTCCACTTTGGGTTATGTCCTGCTCTGCTGGAGCAGTCAGGCTAACAGCACTATGGAGGGCTAGCAGGCAGGGAGCTTAGAGTCTGAGCACGCCTTGGTACATTGCAGGTCTTTAAGTGGATAGGTATCAGCTCCAGTCTTTGGTGGAAGGCCTGGTGTAGTGAACACACAAACAGAGGGAAAGCAGTCACTCCTGAGAGTCCTGGTTCAATTGTCTCTTGGGGGACCTGTGCCACGTGGCAACAGTTGGCAGGAGAGTTGGCAAAAGAGTCAGAATGGAAGAGCACTGGCACTCTGATCCTCTTTGCCCTTCTTCCTGGAAAGAAGTCCACCCAGAATGTTCAAGCTCTGGGTTCACACTGTTCCCTTGGTATCCTCTGGCTTCTGTGGCTATCACAGTCTGAGTGGAGGATTAGGAAATGTTTATGTAGGGACCAATGACATGAATACTAAAGCTAAAGCTCCCTGGGAAAGAAAAAGGCACACAATGGCCAGAGAAGACATGCAGTGCCTGTCATCTTAGCTTGGGTCTGTGGTAATGGTAAACAACCCCAGAGGGACTGGCAGCCTGGTTCTTTGTTTTCAAGAAGCTCCAAAGTTGACTGCTGGTGGCAGAATTTAGGCTGATGAGGACAGAAAAATTCTCCAGCATCTTGAGAGCATGCAAATTACTAGAGATATGAAGCAAGGAGAAACAAAACCCTTACCAACTTTTCTTTGGGACACCATGCTTCTAGGAGGTTGATTTCTGCCAAAATCTTGTTTCTTCTTGTTCTCCATAACTTTAACTTCTTCCCGTGGCATCACCAGTGAAAGTTCATCTTAGCACTTTTCCCACTGAATTACACCTACACTATGTTTGTTTTAATCTAAAATTTTCTTCTTTCTGAGAAAATGTGGCAACCCATGTCTCTACTCAGCCCTCTTGCCCTGCTCTCCAAAAAATTAATCAATCACTAGATTTAAACACCTAAGAGAAGATACTACGCCATCCTTTAAGCAAGACAGAGTGAAAGACAATTGTTGCACTGGCAGAGAAAAAATAATGTGCTGAAAAAATGAAATTTATAATGAAAAGATTAATTTAGGAGCAAATAAGTACTACAAATAAATAAACGAGGCATCAACTAAGCCCAAGTTAGTTTCCAAGAAGACTTTAGGAAAAGACTGTACAATGGGATTGAATTCACACAGGGGGAAGAGATATGAAGACCTTTATGGAAAATGCCATGATGTTAGAAAGGTGAGCAGGTATGATTTACTTCTGGGGAACAATGGACAGATAGTCCTGGCATGAGGGAAAATTTATAGAGACACAGAGGTGAGAACAAGGCTATGAAGGCAGGTCATGCTGTATCACTGAGGACCTTAAGCCATTTGAAAGATTTTTATCCTGTTGGCACTGGCAATCAGTTAAATATGTCTGAGTAGAGGAGTGGCAATTGCAGGCTTTTGCTCTATTTCATACCAGAACAGAGACTATCAATTACCGAAAAGTCTATTCTCTCTCCTAGCAGAATGGAAGCTTGATGGGACAATTCCTATTATGGGCAGAGAGTGGGAGGAGAGAGGGATGGAAGGCTTTCTGAGTAGTCAATACTCCCAAAGGTTGCACAGCTTGTGCTCCTCCATACATAAAAGGGAATAATTAGGCCCAGTGGGTGTTACATCATAACATGCACTTTATGACTGGGTTCACACAATGCAGACGACTGGTGAGCATTGTTTTACTGTTCTAACTGCTCATTTTAGTTCAGTGCAAGCTAAGCCTAGGGCTAATGCTTCAACTAATGCAGCTGGGGGCATTTGTACCGTGGAATTTTCCATGTTAACTTTGAAAATTATGTAAAACTGGAAGTCTTTATGCAACATCTCCACATTATAAGTACAGGGAACTACAAATCTATTGGCAAGGATCTTCTTTTAAATGAGTGAGAATACAAAAATGAATGAGTTATTAACCAGCAACAGGAACTTTGTCTTTTTTTTTTTTACATATACTTGTGTTTATTCAGTTTCCATTTTTTGCCTTCACAGAATTAAAAGGGCTTAAAATTTAATAACAATAACAATATTTAAGATAAGGACTAGAAAAAAACCTTATAAAGAATGAATGAAGATAAATACATAGAAACTTTGTTTTAAGAACCTACCATGATTTGTCTAGGCCAGTGACATGCTGTCAAACCATTGGAATGCTGTGTTAAAAAAAGTAAACAGGTGTTCTATAGTGGAGGCAGCATAGCCCCTGAAATAACAAGGTTTATTTGTCTCATTCAATACTCATCAGTTGCGTGATCTTAATCATTACTTCTCTGAGCTTCACTTTACAGATACCTTTCTTTCCGCAGAGAATTGGTTAAATGTTTTAAAGTGAATTCATTCAACATTAAACAACGCAACGATTAAGAATAGATGCACATTTTCTGACACGAACTTTTGTCTACAGCATGTAATAGAAACATGTTCACAGGGTCACACGCATAGTGTGAGATGTGCGAGCTGACTTGTGACATTTTGCACAGTTTCACTGATCATCATGTCATTGGTGCTCCTGTGGGTGAGATTCAAAAGGACAAAGAGAAAGCTCCTTGACCAATGTCCCTTTTAGTATTTGTTTAAAAGCTTTATTCTATTTTTTGTTTTTGGAAACAAACAAACTACGTAAAAAATTTTTAAGTAGAAAACAATTATCCAAACCTCACAATAAGGAAAGACAAGGTTGCGATCTCAGAGGTCTTGTTTAAAAATCATGGCACTGTGACTGTATTTGTATGTATGTGTGTGTGTGTGTATGCTCTCTATATATACGTATATGTATGAGTGTGTGTGTATATATACGTGTGTGTGTGTGTGTATGCTCTTTGACAACATAATATCGCTGTACTCTTGCCCAGTTTAGCCTAACATAAGAAAATATAAGCAGCAACTTGAGAATATGCTTCAATTAAATAATGGCATAGATATAATTCTGAGGAGTATGTTTTTATTTGTTTTGTTTTAAAATAACACAATGTCTCTGAATGTCATCAATTTATCTTTTTTTTCTTTCAAATAGGAGAAAATACTTGAAGAACAGGAGTCTCACTGCAGTTTAACTTAGAAACTTGCAAAATGAAACAAATAGCCACTAAATTCTATGCATTTTCCCATCATGACAGTGTTTGAAAGCAGAAGTTAAAACTAGACTGGCTTAACTGTGCTAAGGGTCTATGAAGAATTTAAATTAGTATGCAAAAAAAAGCATAAGTAAAAACAGTGAGATATTTAGGAAGAAAATTTAAAGAAGAAAAATGAAATTTTGCACTTTTTGGATGTCCTGGCGCCTTTGGGATTGAATAGACTCCATGTGTGAAATCCTCAAACGACCTCCCATGTTTAATCTGAATTAGTGACACTAACTAAATGAACCTTATGCTTGCAAATTTTGTGAATCCTCTGTATTTAATTCTCATAGCAACCCTGAGCACTAATTTTAGTGATTCTAATTTAAGATATGAAATTACAGAGGCTTCTGGAAGTTAAATAATTAATTCAAAATTTGGAGACAATGTTTTAATCTAAAGTTTATATTCTTTCCAGTGAGTCATGTTTACTTGCCTCATCCAATTTCTTATTTCTTGTATATCTGCTTATTAATGGGTAGGTACAGTACATCAGGGCTGGCTCTCTTGAATGTGATTTTGTCACAGTATAGAAAGATACAAAGTTATAGAAACTTTAAGGTTTTCATTTGAGAAAAGTGAGTTTACTTTTGTATTTGAATTTGTTCTGTTTTGTTTAATTTTTGTCTTTTGGCTAGCATGAGTGAGAGGTTGAAAGGTCATGAGGTTCTTTGCTAAATCTATCCTGACTGGGGGCTGGTTTCGTTAAACCAAAAAGAAAGACAGTGTTTTGTGGCCTCACATAATATCATAATGACACATCAATCGTCCATCATGCTTTCATTTTTAGTGTGGATGGCAAAGGATGGATCGTGGTTTTTTTCAGTGAGGAATTCTATAGAGAATCCTTAGGTGAAATCTTATGTGAATAGTATTTAATATAGTAGATACCTAACATTTTATTTGTGGCATATGTTCATTTTGTTTCTTTTAACAAAATAATAAATGAGGAAGAAAGAGGCTTATGGTGGGGAGGTTAAAAGAGGTTAGCTTTGCATCCAAATAAGTATTTTAAATTAGTGATGTTGGGGAGTGAGGCGTGATGAAAAGAGACGAAGCGTCTTGAAAAATCCTCTGCTCCTCACAAATTGACTGAGAAGTTGTCCCCAATGTAACAATAAATGATAACAGTTTGTAATACATATAAAGATGTCTCCATAGAGTAAGCACACTCATGTAAAACACAAGTAAAGTTTTATCATAACATTAGCTTTCCTTACAGTAGTAGCAACAAACCCCACGTCCAAAAAGGGGCAGGGAGAGGGGACACAGCTACAGCAACAGCAAATATCAAAAACAAAAAGGCACAAAAAGAGTTCAGAAGTGTGTGAGCATACTGAGACAATTGTTCTGATTTGTCTTAATGTGTGTTTTTAGGCCCAATTTAGCTCTCTAAGATTGAAAAATGATGGGCTTTTCCAATGCTTAACACATTATCATTTTCTGGTCCTGGCACCGGCTGTTTCTGGATAGGTTGCTGAGGAAGGACCAGCCAAGTACTGTGCTCACACTTGGTGTGCCATTTACTTCTGAATGTATCCATTTTCTAGTAATGCTGCTTTTCATAGGTAAATGGCTCTTCCATCAAAGAGCACATTTGCATACCTTTCAGATTTCATCACCCTAAAGTAATCATCACTTGATCATAAAATGCTTTTGCAAGCATTGAAGGATGTCATTGAGCAGTTTGTCATACAAAATGTATGGGAAAGAAGGGAAGAAGTGTTCTGTATGTCTAAAAGACTTCTTTTGAAGAGACTATTTTGGCTTTGCGTGGATTTCTCTGCAGTTTGCCCATTAAGGAAGTATTTGTGGTCTCTGGCAGGTATAATTTAAATACTTTATGGCTAGATTTTTGTGTATGCATGACTTTATTTGTGTGTATAAATTCATTCTCCAAAAGTGCTTCCAAATAGAAGCACCATAATACAATACTGGTGAGAGGTCAGGGTTTCCCAGTACTTCCCTTTATGTCCTTCTATACAAGGTTAAAGAAAAGTCTGCAATTTCAGACATGTCTAGAATGTGTAAGTACCTGTATATAAAAGCAATTCTTAAAAAATATGACTAAATAAAAATGTTTATATACTCACAGATCTTTTTAAGGATGTAAGAGCAGAGTAGTATCAGTTTGCTGGTATAAACAAAAAGACCTTCTTCAGGGATATCAAGGTGAGACCCACCTAGTTTTGAATTTTGTGTATTTTACTTATTATCCTAATTAGTTTGAATAATATACGTAACTTTTCAGTCTATTCTGTCATATATAGCATAAAGATTGTAATAGTTATTTCTTGGCACCAGACTGTTCAATGTGTCACACATTATACACATATAACAGAAAGAAGATATTTAACCCATATTGGTTTGCTGGACTTCTTATAAATTAATAGCTAGAGGAGGTGAAGATTATTTTTACTATGTTGGAATAAAAATCAAAAGTATGTGCTAGCAAATTATATAATGTACTGATACCAGAATTTTGTCTTCAGTAGGTTCTTGGTCTTGGTGATTCAAAGAATGAATCCATGGACCACTGATCAGTGGTAAGACAGGATTTTTTTACACAAAAGAATATGAAAATACCAAAGCTCCTGGCAGAGAGAAACCCCAAGTCAGGAGAGAAAAGCTCTCTCACTTCCTCTCTCTTGTCTCTCTCTGGGGTCTTTGTCTATTCTAGAGGTATACATAGGCACATGGGTTCCTCGTATATGAGGCCAGGAAATGAATAGATCTAGTCCTTTCTTCTGGGGCAAGGGAATGAGTGCATTAATGAATAAATATAATCCTTTCCTCTGGGGCAAGGTGAATGGACACAGACCATTCATGGAATTGAGGCTAGGAAACTTATAAGAAATTGACCTAGGCATAGGAAATGGGGTTTTCCTGTTCAGTCATAAGTGCAAAGAGAAGGAGACACCAAGGCACTGAGGTCTCCCCAGCAGTTGTCCTGCCCCTCTGGCTACTAGAGCCTCTGGCAGGGGACCCTCCCTTGCCTACCCTGCAGCCCACTGGTTCCTCTGCTGATGAACCAACACCACCCGGCCGGAGGAGGCAGGTGCTCCAGCTCAGCTCCACTGAGCTGGCTGGGGCACCACCTCTCCTGTATCAGTACTTTTATCGAATAGTGACTCTCATTCTAATTATTAAGTATATGTGTTGTCTCCCAATTATATTTTCATATCTTCTTGATTTCTAAAGAGAAGGGCATTTTTTGTATGACATTGCTAAAATGTGTTTACTGACCTTCTGGAAGTATGGCACAGATAGGGAAATGATGATTCTCTATACTTACTTGTTCTTCTTTCTGGGCGCATAGATAAATTACCTTTTCCCACCACAGCATGTGGTTGGAATGAGAATTTCTGCTGTGGCCTAATGTTATCCTGCATGTGGTATTTTCTGCTTTTTTCCTCTTCATGTTGGTTGAGATAGAGATGACTCCAATGGTGATCTTTGATGACTGGTATAGAATATAGTGGAGATATGAAAAGGAGGAATGAGATGTAATAACCAGCATTAAAGAGGACTCACGACGATTTCACATTTGCATAATCAAGCTTTTGTGTATTTCCTTCCCAGATGGAATCAGGGCTGAATTGTGTGGCACATAAAATACTGTGGAAATGATGTGTGGCCTCCAAGGCTATGTCATGAAAAGCAATTTCCATTTGCTTTCTTGACTTGCTTCTTCTGTCTTGGTAATAACCAAGAACTCCCATGGAGACGCACATGTGGAGAGGAATGAGGAAACTGCCAACAGCCAGCACCAATTTGCCAGTGATGCCAATGAGTCCCTTGGAAATTCTTGGAAGCATTCATCCCTAATCAGGTGCCCAGATGACTGCATCCCTGGCTGGCATCTGACTCCTGATGAGGAACACTTAGCTAGAACTGCCTAGCCAAGCTGCTCCCAGATTTGTGATCCATAGAAACTGTAAGAAATAATAAATATTTGGTTGTTCTTTTTTTTTTAACTAATCCACTTAAAATTTTGCATAGCTTAAATCTAAGGGTAGCATATTACATAACAATAGGTAACTATTTTTGATAACTATACCAGAAAAAATTGGGAACACTTGCTTTAGAAGTCAATTGAACAAAGATAGATTGATTTTCATTAAGTAAGAAACTAAAATTTTTTATGGCACATGGTATTAGCTTAACTAGTACAGCTAGCACCTTCTCAATCTCTAAGTTAGGGCTTATTGACTTTTTTTTTTATTGTTGAATCATAGCTGAGTACATTAGTGCTATCAAGGGGTACAATGTGCTGGTTTCACATACAATCTGAAACATTTTCATCAAACTGTTTGAAATAGCCATCATGTCATTTTCTTAGTTATTATATGAAAACATTTGTATTTTGCATTTAGTAAGTTTTGCCTGAACCCGTCTAAGATGCACCATAGGTGTGGCCCCACCATTTACCCTCCCTCCACCCAACCTACCCCCGCACCACCCCAACCCTTCCCCCTTACCCATAATCTTATTCTATAAATGGGTTATATCCATAAAATTAAAGCTGTAAATTAGTTTCATAGTAGGGCTGAGTACATTGGATACTTTTTCTTCCATTCTTGAGATACTTTGCTAAGAAGAATATGTTCCAGATCCATCCATGTGAACATGAAAGAGGTAAAGTCTCCATCTTTCTTTAAGACTGCATAGTATTCCATGGTATACGTGTACCACATTTTTTTAATCCATTCCTGGGTTGATGGGCACTTGGGCTTCTTCCACGACTTAGCAATTATGAATTGGGCTGCAATAAACATTCTGGTACAGATGTCTTTGTTATTATTATGTGATTTTTGGTCTTCTGGGTATATACCTAGTAAAGGAGTTATAGGTTTGAATGGAAGGTCTATTTTTAGATTTCTAAGTACTCTCCAAACATCCTTCCAAAAGGAACCTATTAGTGTGCACTCCCACCTGCAGTGTAGAAGTGTTCCCTTTTCTCCACATCTACACCAACATCTCTGGTTTTGGGATTTTGTCATGTGGTCTAATCTTAATGGAGTTAGGTGATATCTCAAAGTAGTTTTGATTTGCATTTCTCTGATGCTTAAGAATGGTGAGCATTTTTTCATGTGTCTGTAGGCTGTGTGCCTGTCTTCTTTGGAGAAGTTTCTCTTCAAGTCCTTTGCCCACCACAAGATGGGATCACTTGTTCTTTTCTTGCTAATACGTTTGGGGCAATTTTTGCTAAATCTTTAATTACCCTCATCAAACTTTATCTGGAGGCATTTTCTGTCTCTGCAGAAAATCACAGATGTTGGAGTTTGCAGGCCTGGATTAAAGTGTGCTAAGGAAATTCCACTAAGGTTACTCACCATATGCTGTATGATTTCCATGTCCTATCTTTACTCATCATAAACACAAGGCTATAATAGCCTCATTTAGTAGGTGGAAAACTTGACCCTTATAGATGGTTAATGTATTTTCCTTTGAAAAATTGATAATTAAACTTGTATCTTTTTTATTCCTTATGTACATTCAATATATTTCATTTCACTCTGCTGCCTTACCTTACATATGAAATGATATCAGTATATTCATTTGTGTCATCTCGTCTTTTTTTTAATCCTTAAATGATTTTGAAAGAAAAAAAATACTTGAGGGCAAATCTGGAACCTTATTATTGCCTATCTTTACTTTGCATCCTCACACTCTGTAAAATATTTCTCTAATTTCTCACAGACATTAAAATGTCCACAATAGCAGCCACTGAATACTAATTGAAATTCATGTGAATAACTAACAAGTTTTAAAAGAACGCACACTCCTTAAGCAAAAGTAGAAAAAAATAAACACTTTCATCAGGTTCTGAAAAAAGCATGTATTAGTATTATTATCTCTGAATGGCAATTTTAAAGACAATTATCCTAAATACAATTATTTAGTATAAAATGGTTGTAGATTACACATAGTAAAAAATCTTGTGCATACATTTGTTTTCTCTGTATTTTGTAATGACTGTAGGAAATCTAATTAGTATGGAAATAAGGTGCTGATATGTGAATTCATTTAGACACAGTAAACACTTCAGATAACAGGACGTTGAATGCACAATATGAAATTCTCTGGTAGGCTATAGGGTCTATTGGAGAACCTTGGTCGTGAGCTACATCAAAGAATAAAATGTACACTAGGATCACCAAAGACCCCGCAGTTTAGTCCTCTGTGGGAATCTTTACCATGCTTCTGTGTAACAGAGCAGTGGCTGATCTGACGACGTGCGGGTAAGGCAGCTGTGACCAGATGCTGATGTAACCCCGTTGTTTTCCATCCAATAGGATTTATGAGAACAGGTGTGATGAACACAGAATACAGGCAGGTTTCTGAGAAGTAGAAGGGAAAGAGTAGAAGGAGAAGGAAAGACAACTGGAAGAAAAAGTGTAATTAAACAATTATTGTCTTCTCTAATAAAGGATTTGTATATAATTAGGCCCATTATATTAATTCCCACTAATAGAGTTTCAAATTCAGATTTTCCATTGACTTTTATTTTCTGTAAAAATGGACAAATTTTCCATTGATAATTGTAATTCATCAATTTATTCAAATATTCACAGAGTTAAAAATCAGAGTGACTAGACATAATTCCTCCCTATAAAGAGCTTACATTTGAGGGAAGATGCCGAGTAAGCAAATAAATATTTACCATGCAATGTAAGGATGCATGAAGTGATTTAAAAATCCGAGGAAGTAATGGAACACCCCCAAGGAGCTATTTCATCTGGGGTGCTTAAGGAAAGACTCTGAAAAGACGCCATCTGAGCA
This sequence comes from Perodicticus potto, assembly GCA_963574655.1. Classification (NCBI taxonomy): domain Eukaryota; kingdom Metazoa; phylum Chordata; class Mammalia; order Primates; family Lorisidae; genus Perodicticus; species Perodicticus potto. The sequence continues at coordinate 14,363 of CAUYRH010140276.1, forward strand.
GAGATTTGATCTAGAAGCAATATTTCTATTGTGTTCATGAGATTAAGTCAGCATGACTCTAGGAGTAAAGAAGTTAGGAAGATTCTATGCAAAGGGATTTATCACCGAAACTTCTCCCTGCTGCAGCTGGGAATGTCTCAGCACCTTTTTCATATTAGTGACAATAACTAATCATTTTTGAAAAATTTCATGGAAAACGTTACATACTTACTTTTTGGCTCTTAGAATATTTATTATACTTTTATTATGCAAAGTTCTAAAAAATATCTCCAAGTTCGGAGATAATTTCATAGTTAGCCCATACAACTGACAGAATGAGGAAAAAAATTCCAAATTAGATCGTAGAAATCGACCCCCAGAGCAGTGTCTTCGGTTCTCTAACATGTGATAGTCACCTGCAGCTGAAGAACGAAGGTAAAGGAGTGATTAGGCAGTGAGGGTCTGTTCTAGGGAATACAGTCTGTGCTTCCTACTGTGAACTAAAAAAGACACAAAATTATTGGAAGAGACATAGGGTATAGTTGTTTCCCAAGATGTCTGTTCCCTCTGAAATCACCACCACAACCCCCCCCTCAAACACACACACAAAGTTGGGCAAACTGATAGAAAACAAAATATATGAAGTTAGTGATTTCTGTATTTTCTTTAGGAATGTAACAGGTTATGATCAGTTTGGTTGCAAGCTTAATACTGAAGCAAGGCACAGAGAACGGAAGTCTGTAGCTACGTGGAAAGGAAAGAATTACATTAAACATGAGAAAGTAGAGTGTGGGGCCTCAGATGACTAAGAAAAGAGCAGTCACCCTCAGTTCTGAGACAGATTTATTGACCTAGTTTAGAGGCACTTCCTTGAAAGGCTAGGAAGGCACCTGCTCTGAACCGCATTGAGTTCCAACAAAATGTTGGAGTCCTGTCTCACTCAGAGATAAGGAATTTGGGAGGTAATTAAGTTAAATGGGATAATAACGGTACAGTCATAACTCAGTAGGATTAGTGGCTCTCTCTCTCCTCTCTCCCTTTCTCTCTCTTCCCATGTGCAAACACAGAAGAAAGATCATATGACGCCATAGCAAGAAGGCAGACACTATCTGCAACTCGGGAGGGTTCCCTCACCAGAAACCCAATTGGCCATTATCCTGATCTTGGATTTCCTAATCTTCAGGACTATGACAAATTCCTGTTGTTTAAGCCACACCGTCTGTGATATTTTGTTAATAGCAAACCTAGTAGACTAAGATAGCTCCTGTGAGCATTATCCACGAATCACTTATATCCTTACCTGGTGAAGATTCATTTCAAGCCTTGTTGGCTGATTTAGAAGTGATAGCAAAGGAAAGTTACCTTGAACTGGGTCTGATGAAACATTCTTACCAAATCTCAAACCTAGACTAGTTCACTGAAAGTTAGCTTAAGGCTCGGCACCTGTGGTTCAAGTGGCTAAGGCGCCAGCCATATACACCTGAGCTAGCTCGTGGGTTCGAATCCAGCCTGGGCCCACCAAACAACAAGGACGGCTGCATCCAAAAAATAGCCGGGCGTTGTGGTGGGTGCCTGTAAACCCAGCTACTTGGGAGGTGGAGGCAGGAGAATCGCTTGAGCCGGAAAGTTGGAGGTTGCTGTGAGCTGTGATGCCACCGCACTCTACCCAGGGCGACAGCTTGAGGCTCTCTCAAAAAAAAGGAAAGTTAGCTTAAGACTTGAACATTTATAATTTATTTTACTTTTTACTAGCTTACATATCAATATATACTTTATTTACAACATATGTTCAGAATTTCAAACATTAGAAGTATGATTCCATTGTAAGACAGTGACTCCTTTATCAAATACTTTTTACATTTTTCAAATTCTTATTTAACATTTTTATTAAAGCAAATCACACAAATTAATTCACATATTACTGTGTAAATACAACTTTTACTAATATTTAAATTTTATTTCATCAACACTGTTTTCAAAAATCTGCCATTATAAGTACAGTGATTAATACAATTTTACTTAATAATCAGATATATTTACACTGATACTTAACAAGCTTGTTTTTGGACTATTTTATTATTTTTAACCCTGCTTCTTTTCTTTATAAAATTAGAATTACATCCTTTTAACAGGAGTGTGAGATACAAATAAGGAAAAAGAAATGATAAAAGTGCAATAATCCAAACTAACATTTGCATTATTATTATTGTTATTAAAATAACAAACTGCAATTTAACTACCCCATACAAACAAAATGGCATCTTAGGAGAAAATAATCTTAACAGGCTTAATCTACAATATAAAAATTAATAACAGATAATCAAGAATCGACTATAATTACATGTTTCAAATGAGGCTGAAATAAAACAGGATTTGTTCTTTTCAATCTTGTCTGTAGCCAAGAATTTTTAATGTGTTTATATAGGATATATGGTTTCTATTTCTTCTAAAGTTTATGGGGGAAAGAGAAAATATGATACTTGACAGATTTTCAAGTTTTTCTATCAAAAAAAAAGTATCTCTTAGGCTCAGCGCCTGTAGCTCAGCAGATAGGGAGCCAGCCCCATACACCAGAGCTGGCAGGTTCGAATCCAGCCTGGGCCTGCCAAACAATGACAACTACAACAAAAAAATAGCTGGGCGTTATGGTAGGTGCCTGTAGTCCTAGCTATTTGGGAGGCTGAGGCAAGACAATCAGGCTGTGATGCCATGGCACTCTACCCAGGGCAACAGCTTGAGACTCTGTCTCAAAAAAAAAAATCCCTTTTTTAAAAGAATTTGTTCAGTAAAATTTGGATTCAGTCAAAAAGCTGCAATCAAAGATCCAGCAGGCCCATGCGGCACCAAGGCCATAGATTCCTCACCCCTAACAAAAGAAAGCATTTAGGCAACTCACTGAAACAAAAATTATAGTAATTATCAAGGTAAAAACTTTTATTGCAATACTGGCACATCAGAGCACACCTATAATCCTAGCACTCTGGGAGGCCAAGGCAGGTGGATTGCTGGAACTCAGAGGTTCAAGAACCGCCCGAGCAAGAGTGAGACCTGCATCTCTAATAAATATAGAAAAATTAGCTGGGCATTTTGGTGCATGCCTATAGTCCCAGCTACCTGGGTGGCTGAGGCAAAATGATCACTTGAACCCAGGAGGTTGGGGTTGCTGTGAGCTATGAAGCCATGAGCCATGACACTCTAGCCTGTGGCAACAGAAAGCATCATTGTCTCAAAAACAAAACAAAACAAAACTTATATTGGTTAATGAATTATACTTCTAAAATTAGCAAATCAGAGAAACCAATTTTTATGCTTTATTTTCTTTGGTAACATTCCCTTAAGCAATTTACTCAATCAGAAACTATAACAGTGAGCAAGGTAGAAACTTCTATTGGTTAATGAACTGTTTATAAAATTAGTAATTATAAAATTGCCAGAGAAACCAATTATTATCCTATAGTTTTTGATAACATTCCCTAACCATCCTCTTGAAGTGGCAAATAAAGTTTTTCAAGTGAAATAAGTATAGAGAAACATCAGTAATGAATGTGTTGGTTAATTATGTTTTCCTGAGTTGACCATCAGTCTCTTTTCCATTTACCTGATTTATTTTAGGATGCTTGTGATATGTAGTTAGGAATCTAGTTCAGCCTTCCACACATATACTAGCCATCCAGCCATGTGATGCTACAAAATAAATCACATGGCTCCTACGTAAATTTAACATATCTACCCAAATGACGGCACAGCATTACTGTCAAGATACAACAACCTAACATAAGAAATACCCTAAAAAGGTAAAGTATTAAAAAAAAGTTTGATAAGAATATATCTTTGCTCTTCTAATATCATTTCTTACAGTAATTGTGGTGTAGCTACCACGCAGTGAACCTCATGACAGTTGATTTTTATTTTATGTCATAGATAAATAATCTTAATGCCGAAGTAAAGCTTATATGGATGATTCAGTGCTCCAAAAATGTGACACCCTGGGGGAAAGTTAATAAAGAGATAAACAAAGGCTCTGTGCTGACTTGTTAGAATTTGGTATGCAGCAACTGTGCAGCTGGACAGCCTTAGAGCTCCCTTGAGAAACTTCCCAAACATTTTCACTCTCCCAAAATGCTCTTCCTGAGAAAAATCTGACTATCAATTCTCTCCCTGAGATGATTCAAGTTCTCCATTGGGGAACCAAGAGTTATAAGTCTATTAAGACATGTTTATAACAAAACATAGTCTTAATAGACTTATAACTATTTCCAGATCCTAGTTATTGTAAGTCGTTTGGGATTTCCTATTGAGAATACTACTTACAAAAAGTAAACATGAAACCATAAAAAGAAAATAGAAAACTATAAAAATCCATGCAGAGTTTATTATCGGCCTTTCATACAATAAGTTTATTCTAATGTTTCCTTTCTTTATTCATTTTTCCTGGGAATAGCGTGCCACAAACTCAGCCAAAATAGTTGAAAAATTAAAGAAAAAAATAAATGCACCTCAGTTAAAGATTAAAAAAAAAAAATAGTGCAGCAGATTCTCATAGTTGGAAGGATAGGCCCCCTGGGGATCAGCAAATTGAGAAGATGGAAGTAATAAACACCAGAGGATAACAACATTAGCAACTGCTGAGCAGAAAATTGGAAAGATTCTTCAAGTTTTTTTTTTTTCTCTTTTTCTGGTTTTCAGGTTTTGTCTCTCCTGTAATTCCCTGACACAACATAAATAAAAGCACAGCTAAAATGAATTTTCTACTAGACATGGCAAATGCTCATTGAGCTAATTGATTAATAGTTAAATGTTTAAAACAACTTCAACTGCTAAACAACAATGGCAACAAAAACAAAAAAGAGCAGGGCATTGTGGCGGGCACCTGTAGTCCCAGCTCCTGGGAGGCTGAGGCAAGAGAATCTCTTAAGCCCAAGAGTTTGAGGTTGCTGTGAGCTGTGATGCCACATCACTCTACCAAGGGTGACAAAGTGAGACTCTGCTCAAAAAAAAAAAAAAAAAAGAAAAGAAAAAAGAAATTCTGAACAAGGAATTTTAAAGTATATTAAGCATATTAGTACTATGTGCATAATATATATTTAACCAAGATATATCATTTTTTGTTTTTTCAAAGATGATAAAATAATGTGTGTATCACAAAAAAATGATGTACTAGAAATCTAATGTCATAATGTTGCCCTACTGTTAATGAGGTCTGTCATTCTATCTGAGTGTCTTGCTCTTTAGATCATCCCATTTATTCTCACCCCTGTCATTACCCTTTGTTACTCCCTTTGAATTTTTCTCTTCCAGCCACCAAAGCCAAACTACCAAAATAATTTAGCAACAAATGAAGATTTGACTCTTTAGGAGAACATGCCTTTTAATTGAGATCTGTAGTTCTTGGCACTTTACAACTTATATTCTAGCAATTGTCAACTTTCATACCTAACCATATCAGTGCTAAAGATGTCTCTTATATTGTTCCCAAAGTCTTTCTAAATCAGTGCTACCAGTTATTTTTTTAGACCTTCGAAAAGTCTGAAATGACATTTTCAACACGGAATAAGCTCTATGAACACTGACCTTCTGCTTTTACATTGTACCCAAGATGGTGGCAGGAATTACTTAATGAAAATTATACTAGCTAAAATTATGAACCTAATCACCATTCTAATTCCTTCATGTTTAATTCTTACTCAATACTAGAGGTAGGTTCTAACACAATACTCATTTTATAGATGAGGAAAATAGAATCAAAGAGAGAGTAAATATACTATCAAATTCATAAAATTAGTAAGTTATAGATTTGGTGTTTTAAGCACAACACTTCTGTATTAGCTAACTATAGTTGCCATAACAAAGTACCACAGATGGTAGTTTATTAACAGAAATGTATTTCCTCACAGTTGTGGAGCCAGAAGTTTGAGATCAAGGTGTTAGTAGAGTTGATTTCTTCTGAAGCCTCTCTTTTTGGTTTATAGATGTCCAGTATTTTTCCTGTGTGTATCTGTGTCCTAACATCTGTTTTTAAAAGGATACCAGACATATTGAATTGGGTCCCACTAGCAATGACCTCATTTATCCTTAGTTACCTCTTTAAAGGCCTTACTTCCAAATATAGTCACATTCGGATGTACTGTGGGTTAGGGTTCTAACACATGAATTTGAAGTGACATGCAATTCAGCCCATAAACACAGTCTTACGCCAGAATCTACCTCTTATCCACTGGGCAAACATTTTTTTAAAAAGAAAAGAAAAACAAAAAAAGAAGAAAGTAAATGAAGGAAAGAAAGACAGAGAGAAAACAGGAGAAAGGGAGGAAAGAAACAAGTTACTTGAGATCGAGGCATGAGACACAACTAGAATTGATTTAGTGTTTCTTGTTTCCATATGGAAAGCAGAAATCTCCACTACACTGAGAAACCATGTAAAAATAGAATAATCGTGCAGGCAACTAGAGGCAGGAGGCTTTCCAGATAAAGCTAGAGACAAATTACCTCACTCTGGGAAGGTGGCTTTGTACGGTGAGGTGTCCATGAGTACTGAAGTCACAGAGACAAGAGTGCAAATAGTTTTCCATTTCATTCTATTTGGGGAAGATGTATCCCATCTCTGAACCTCAGATTTCCTAAGATGCACATCATACTTCTTAGTGTACAGGTTTTGGGGGGATTAAAGTTAATATGAAGAGCTCTGGATCTTTAAAGAGTAAAAAACCAAATTTCTTCTCTTTTCTCTGCCATCTTTGGCTCTTCTCAGTAAATTCCATTCAGACCACCTCCTTGTCTTTGACGTATTCCCTCCTAAGTAATATTAATATCATAAACACATGGTGAAATAGCAAATAATGCATTTGCTTCACCTAATTATCTCTTTTCACACCTTTCTAGCTGCATAGAAAGCATGACAACTTATTCAGGATATTCTTGAATCTTCTGTCTTTAACATCTATCTTTTGTTCACTGAATTGTTCAATTTTATAACTACTTAATTCCAACAGTCTCTCACATCTGCTTTTTCCTCTGTAGCTCCAATGATTGCCCCTGTTCATAATTTCAATCTGGTCTTCTGCAATATTCTAGCTGTTCATTCCACTCATATTGTCTTCCCACTTCTCTCCACATGTTCACAAAGCAAAAATCATAGCATATTTTTAAAAATATTTTTCTGACTTAGAAAACCTACAGACTTTCCTTTTCTGTGGCATTGTTTCTCTAAGTATTTAGAGTATATATTGCTCAAGAGTCTGAGGCGTTGCCTATGCTTTTTCTATACCCACCTTAGTGTCTATTATGTTATCCTGCACAACTAGTCATGAATATGTTTATATAATATATCCTTGTTTAAACGATGCCAGATGCCAAATTAGAAATTAATGAAGATTTACCAAGAGACTCGTAAGCCAATAAATCAAAAAGGGGTTCCCAATCTAAGAATCAGTATGGCAGATTAATTATAATGATGCAAATATTGTGCTCAATTTAAAGAAATAGTGAAAAAATAAATTTGTTCTTACTTCCATTCTCAAAGATAATAAGTCAACTTGCATTTAGTAGATTTTCTTTGAAACAGAATGGTTTTCTGTTTCAGAATGGTATTAATAAATTTAAATAAATGCTCTTGACTTTACTATTACATTATATCTTGATAAATCACACATGAGAAGTGCTATTTGAGGAAGATGTTTGAAAGTAACCAGGTACAAGATTGCACCTATGATAAGTTTAACTAATTTAGATGCCTTATTATAAATGTACCTCTCCACTAATTCAATAGTCTTGTGTTGTCCACAAACTCAAGTAAGCAGACTTACATAACAACAAATTTTAAATAAGTTATAATTTTGTTCTATAATAAATAATAAATTCATTTAAAAGAAATTATAAAGATTAGATTAAGTTGCAAAATTTAGGGAAAAAAATGAACAATAAAAATCGATGTCTTTAAAATGATGCTATAGTTGACCAAACGATGAAGTGTTAATTAAATACAAAGTAATATAGTAAAAATATGATTCTATAGGAAAAGTGCAGTAAATAAATTTTAAGGCAAAAAAAATATCTAAACTAAGGAAATATTCCAAATGTACTTCAATACTTATGAACTCCGAGATATTGAGCTATTTTTTATACCTCAATAGTGTTTTTTAATGTCAGTGTATTTCTGAGCATTTCAGCTCAATGCGACACAAGATCAAAGAAGTCAAAGTCCACCAAGTCCTTTGGTAGAATCCTAATAAACAAAATGAAAAAACACGACCTGCAGAGCACATTTGTAAACCTCGTATCTGGGAAAGAACATATATACAAAATATACAAAGAGTCTTTAAATCTCAATAATAAGAACACAATTTTAAAAATGGGCAAAAGATCTGAAAATATACTTAATTAGAGAAAATGTACAGATGACGAGTAAGAATATGAAAACATCCATCATTGTCATCAGAAAATTGAGAGTTAAAACAATAAGAAACAAGCAGACACCTATTAGAATAGCTAAAATCTTAAGAAATCGACAGTCCAAGTGCTGGTGAGCATGTACACCAACAGGAAGTGTCCCTCATTGCTGGTGGTGATATGAAATGTGATGGCTACTTGGAAGACAGATCTCCAGTTTCTTACAAATGGAAGCATTCTCTTAAAATACGACAGGGCAAATACCGTCCCAGACATGTGTCTAATTGATTTGAAAACTTAAGTCTAAGTAAAAAGCTTCACACAAATGTGTATAGAAGCTTTAATCATAATCACTAAAAATTGGAAACAACCAAGATGTCTTCAATCTGTGCATACGTAACTGAAAAAATTGTCCATTGTAATATTATTAATAATTCTAATATTTCTATATGTGTATGTTAGAATTGAACAATTAATTAAATTGTTGCTACATGACAGAAATTAAGTTTCTCTCTGTTGGGGAGGGAGCTTGCAGATATAAGTTAAGAGAGGAGGTTTGAATGATTCATGTGTTGAAAACATGCATATCACTTTATAGACACTCTGATCTCAAGGAGCAGGACCAGAACTCTCCACTGTTTAAAGTGTGGGCTATACATGATGGCTTCCTTCCTAAGAGCAGAGAGTGGAAAGCTGGAGGTAGGAAGCAACTGCATGGTGACGGAATTTAACAATCATTACTTCAGCCAGGTGTCCAGGGTAAGAATCAAAAGTCATAACTCATGCTGGCAGTATGTACCCTTGTTATGATGTGATTAATATATCACTTTACCTCTGTGATCTTCTGCCCTAAAATTCATAACCCCTGCTGAATTGAGGAAAAACAGACATATTCCAATAAATAGGCACTCTACAGCATACCTGACCAGTAATTTCTCAAAACTGTCAAGATAATCAAATACAAGGAAAGTCTGACGAACTGTCACAGCCAAGGGGGGTCCTGAGAAAAAATGACAGCTAAAACTAATGCAGCATTCTGGATGGGTTGCTGGAACAGAACAGGAAATAGAGAAAAACGGAGGAAGTTTGATCCAAGTATGGATTTCAGTTAAAAATAATGTACCAATACTTGCATATTAATGGTAAGAAATGCACCTTTCTAATGTAAAATGTTAATAATACGAAAACTGAGTTTGAGATATAAGTCTCTGTATAGGCTTTACTTAATTTTGTTTTGTAAATCTAAAACCATTCTAAATAATTGTCAATTTCTTTAAAGAGAATATTTCTACCAGCAAACCAGGACTATGTGCTTATCAAGCAGTTCTTCACAGGGAATCATCTGCAGGTCATAGGGAAAGAGATCCCTGGACGGTGGTTTATAAACTTCTGTTTTCCAATTTTAGGAAATTTGGATTGCTCAAAAAAAATAGAAGAGATTTTATGTGATATATGTATAAGTGTTGGTGCATGGATTTTTTCCCCTATATTAAATCTGTTATCATGGACAGTAGGATTTTTCTATGAAAATTTGAATATTTGATTGCTCTTATAATGTATGTACTTTCCCTTTTGCTTATTTTTCTCTTTTTAAAAAAATATACTTGGCTTTTTTCTTTCTGATACACTGTATATATGTATGTATGTGTTTTTTTACGCCGTGCTCATTTAATTTTTAGATTTGACCATATAAAGTTCTGGATCATCAATTACTTACCTAAGGTTTACTGTAGTACACAGTCACAGTTATTTATCTGTCTAACACCCTATCCTTCTTCTGTAAGTAACAACTTCTTCCTTCTGGGAGCTACATCTGTCCACTTTACTATCAAAACAATATACTTTCATTAAGATTTGTAATGCTGTTACATTACTGAATCCTGACTTCTGACTGGTGTAGGAGCCACCAACTCTGTGACAATCTCTCACAGCTCCCAACTCAAATGGATTGGTCCAAAAGGTGGCAGTTGTTCCAAGGTGAAATATCAGTGCTATTTCAAGTTGTTTAAATTTGGTTCATAAAAAGTAGTCATGCTTTTTGATGGTTTTAATGTTTAAAACCTAGAACAGATCAATGACCATGCACCATGCTTACTAAGAGAAAATTGGGTGGCATTAAAAATAAATCAAACTTGTCTCATTTTGATGAGGGGGTGTAACAGCGGGAGAGATACCTGATGGTGTCAGCTCTCTGGCTCTTGTAGTCCCTGCGATCCAACACAAACTTACCCTTCTATTCCTAGATTGCCTCTCACTTCCATAATAGATAAGCTGATGATCTAAGTACCTCTGAGCTGATTTCTGATCCTTGCCATTAAGGAAAATTCTAAACTACTATTTGGGCAACACTGTAGGCCACCATTGTTTAAGAAAGGAACTGCTGGATTTAGAACCCCAATTCTGGAGTTCTTCAGCAGCACCCAAACTCAGCATGCTTCCTAAAGCATGTGATGGAAAAAACATGCTTTGTTTTATACTCAGAGTATAACATATTTGACACCTTAAATAATTAAATGGAAATAGGAGACTCTCTGAAACATATGCATTCGAAATTAAGAGAAAAAATAAAGATTGAGCTGAAAGATCCTTCAAAAACACATAAAGACATACATATGCACACCTATGTATTTGTAGATTCTAATAGTTTATGGTTTTATTTACAAGGTATTTATAACACCCCTACTGACCAAAAATCAAACACGTGTTAGCATTTCCAAAGTGTTGTGAGAAATAGGTTACATGTTTCACTAATAATTTCAATGAAAATTAATGAAAAATAATACATGTTACTTTGTTATTTATTATGAGGCTATGGTGTGATCAAAGCTATGATCCACGACAGACAAAACCAGAGAATTCTAGGTTGCTTTGGATGGGGTATCTCTCCCTGCATGTGTGAATGTTTACTGATAAGATCTCCTTTTCCTTCCTGACTTCAATAGCAGAAAACATGAGCATGTGTTCCTGATTTTCTCTTCCCAGGCTAAAAGCACATTACACATTTCCTTCCCCCTTTAAGTCCAAAGGAAAAAATCTTCTTTAAAAAAAAATGTATTTAGAGGTGCTTTTTAATTATGTTTTGCTGTGAACATTTAAATCATCTTAAAGCAGGAAAAGTCTCTTGTTCCTGCTGAAATCTGTTTCCTTTAAAGTGTAAAAGTGTCAGTTTATCATAAAGTCATTTTTTTGTGAAATTCTTCTGAATCAGATAACTCACTTAATTGAGGGAGGATCAATGGGGAAAAGAACTGGCTGGAATGTTAGACATTTCTTTTGTCTGATGTTCCGGCTGTCTGCTTTCTCATAGAAAACGTGGTTAGGAAATTGATTATGAAAACAAATTAAAAAAAAACCAAGGTCAAAAATTGTAAATATGTTACTTCCTTTTAAATACAAAGACCAGAGCAGAGGAAAAGAAAACTCACAAACTGAAAGTTGCATTAACAAAATCATAGAGAAATTAAAAAGTACAATCAATTCTGTCTGAACAAGAAGAATATTTATAAGAAAGGTAGAGAGAGGAGAACTACACATCAAAATGGACCTTAATACACACTGACCCATATTGGTCATTATTTATCCAGGTCTCTCAATTGTACTCTTTTTATTTACATTTTCAAAGTTGAAATATGACCTGTGCACTTGAATATTAAATATATTCACTGAGTGTGTTTGTCCATATTCTGTATACTACATACCCATTTTAAATATGATTCCTGGAGTGTGTGGAGAGACATGTGTGTGAATCCATATTAAACATCATGGGAATTTGCATTTGGAAGTACGCATGACTTCTACTAGTCCACGGATGAGTCCTCATTAACACTTTATTTATTAGATATTTATGGGTTCTGTATTTCAGAGCTGATTTATACAATGAAGAAAGAACATGTTTTTTGGGCTTCTCTGCTGCTCAGTCTTGCCCCTGCCTCTCTTAGAGCTGATTCTGAGGATGGTGAAGAACATATGAATCTCACAGGTAAAGTGTGAGAAGCATTTATCTTTTCAAGCCAGTCAAAGCTCTCCTGGATAATCACAAATTGATCGTGTTTTCATTGTGTAGGAAAATTAGTTTTTATTGCAGTGAATTTTTTCTTTGGAAACTTCTTATACCTAGTAGGTGTGTGTGTGTTTTTCTTTTTTTAGACTTAGTCCAAAATTGAGGTCCCCGTTTTCTTTTCTTCAGGAACACTGTTAAACACTGGAGTAGCTCTGGGATATGCAGGGAGCAAAATCCTGGAGGAACAACTCTTGGGGACTCTTGATGTCACCCTTGGGTGGGAAAAGTGTAAGGAGGAAAAGGAACTTCAGACATGAGAGGTATCAGTCATTCTTTCATCTTGCCCATATTTCTAAGATAAGGACTTTGGAGAAGAGCTTAATTTTAGAAGCTAGTCAAGCAGGACACCAAAGAACCTGATAATACAACTTATCCCATGAGGCTCTGCATCACAAGATGAAATATTAAAAATAAAAAAGAAGACTGTATACTGCTTGTTATTATAAATGTATACCTTTCTTAAAAGTAACATTTTGTGGGAAACTAGTCAACTGTTGATGGTGATTTCGTGTCATTGTTCATAGTAAGAGAATATTAACAAAATGATAGCTTCTTGTTGGATAGCAGTTTATGGTGTACAAAAATGTTTACATAAACACATTCTTTTCTATATCTTTCATAGATCTTATGTGATTATGTTCAGTGTGTTTCCCTTTTATAATGATTGAGTGAACACATCTTCTGAGCCTGAAACTGTAGAATGTGCTAGGGAAACAGTGACGGCTGAGACCCGGTTCCCCAGATTCTCAGTTTCACAGGGAGACCCCAGAGTGGAAGGTTATTTCAGGGTAATGTAGCAGATGAAGGGAAGGAAGAGCACATAGGTGGCGCTGTTGATACGAAGAGGAAGGAGACGTCCAAGTTTGGGACCTGCGAGCTTGCCGAGGGAAACAGGTGTTAGAAAAATCTCCAGCAGGTGGAACCATAACGTGCCTGTGGAAAGAAAGTGTGCCTTGTGCGAGGGTATAATAGGATACCTATTATACTTTAACCCTAAGGGATTGGGTTAAAGTTCTACTCTCGGGGTATGGAAATGGGACGTGGAAGGTAAAAAGGCAGCCTCCGTCTCAAACGGGTCCACATCTTCCCAGGATTCTTCTATTCCAAAGTCTCTCAGTCAGACTGAGGAAAAACGTACACCCATCACTCAGGAAGTGCCTGAAATTGCTGATGCCCCAGCCAACTGTAAGGCAGGGTTATGGCGTCAGTAATCAAGCCAGAATTTAAAATCAAGATAAGGTCGCTTCCAGACCTGTTGGGTAACAAAGAATTTTGACCTTTAAGTCAGATTTGAAGTCCTCTTGGCTGACTACTTGCACAGTCATACCTATTTTGCTTTTGTTTTTGCTTTATTTCTAATAATTTTTGCAACAACATAATCTCATATTTGAATAAACTCAATTTGGGAGTCTCATCACATAATGCCGAGATCAAAACATCGTTATTTCAACTGAAATAGGATACTGTTATTTAGAGAAAAATATGTAGAATTTTGTTGCTTCTCTGACAAATCAGTTGTAGACTTTAAAATAATTCAGTTCTGACCAGAAGGGAGGACGATATAGAATAAGCTTCTTAATAAGCCAAAAATGATAATAAAAACAATAATTGATAAGCTTAAAAAAAACCAAAACATTTTTGGCCTGGGAGAGAGATCAGCAGGGAACATTTAGAGCAGCGGTTCTCAACCTGTGGGTCACAACCCCTTTGTAGCAATGAAAATACATCCTGCATATCAGATATTTACATTACGATTCATAACAGTAGCAAAATTACAGTTGTGAAGTAGCAACGAAAATAATTTTATGGTTGGGGGTCATCACAACATGAGGCACTGTATTAAAGGGTCAGAGCATTAGG
>CAUYRH010140277.1:0-31738 GCA_963574655.1 Perodicticus potto
TTTATATAGTGATTAAGAAAATGCTATGAGGGCTATCTCTCACAGTACAATCAAAATGTTTCTGATTGTATATGAAGCACATTCTGCCCTATGATTGCACCAATGTACACAATTATGATTTAATAAAATTATTAAAAAACAAATGATTTCCTTTCTTTTGGGTAAATACCTAATATTGGGATTGCTAGATCAAATGATAAGTCTACTTTAAGTTCTCTGAGGAATCTCCATACTGTTTTCCATAGATGTACTACTACTTTGCAGTCCCACCAACAGTGTAGAAGTGTTCCTTTATCTCTCCGCACCCATGCCAGCATCTATTGTTTTTGGACTTCTTGATAAAAATCCATTCTAACTGGCATAAGGATATATCTGATGATGATTAGAAATGTTGAGAATTTTTTCGTGTGTGTTTATTGACCATTTGTCTATCTTCTTTTGAAAAGCTCTGTTCAAGTCTTTGCCTACTTTTTAATGCGGTTGTTTTCTTGCTGATTTGCTTGATGTCTTTGTAGATTCTGGTGATTAGCCCTTTATATAGCTCACAAATATTTTCTCCCATTCTGTATGTTGTTTATTTTCTCTATTGATCATTTCCTTAGCTGTGCAGAAGCCATTTAACTTAAACAAGTCCCATCTATTTATTTTTGTTGTTGCTGTAATTGCCATGGGGATCTTAATCAGGAATTCTTTTCCTAGGCTGATATCTAGAAGAGTTTTTACTATATTTTCTCCTAGAGTTCTTATGGTTTCATGCCTTAAATTTAAGTCATTTATCCATCTTAAAAATTAATTTTTGTGAGTTGGCTAAGATATGAATTCTACTCATGCTCTTCTGCACGTGGCTATCCAATTTTCCCAGCACCATTTATTAAAAGGGGCTTCTTTTCCTCAGGGTATATTGTTGCATGTATTGTCAAAGATCAGTTGGCTATATGTGCATGATTTTATATCTGGGTTCTCTGATCTGTTCGATTGGTCTATATCCCTATTTTTGTGCCAGTACCACATTGTTTTGCTTACTATGGCCTTGTAGTATGCTTTGAAGTCTGGTAATGTGATGCCTCTACATTTATTCTTTTTGATTAAGATTGCTTTGACTATTTGGGCTCTTTTCTGATTCCAAATGAAGCATAGAATTGTTTTTTTCTAGATCTGAGAAATATAACATTGGTATTTTGATGGGGATTGCATTGGATCTACAAATCACTTTGGAAAGTATGGATGTTATAGCAATGTTTATGTTTTATGGCAACAGAATCCTCTTTCTTTTCCAATGAAGTCAGACATGAAATCCCCATTTTATAAAGCAAACAACAGGGTGCTGCTCTGAGGGAAACAAGACAGCCAGCCAGGACTCTGGCCCACCCAGCTCCCCTCTAGCTTTCTATAATGGTCCCTAAAGTTCCTGCATGAAATTCCAAGATGATTCACAACAATGTAAAAACCACAGGTTTATTTTACAATTGTCATTTCATCTACCAATCTCAGGGAACCAGAAGCTAAAGTCTGGACTCAGTTGGCATAACGTGACACCCTGACTCTGGTCACTCTGGGGATGAAACAGGTCCTTGCCACACAGAGCTGTCCCTGCTCTTGTGAAAACTTTCCCTTTGTCCATGTGGACAAGCATAGAGTCCCGGCCTCAAGTCTTTGCTGTCCCTATCCTGTCTTACTCAGGCTACCTGGAATCTGTGTCTCAAACCAGCCCATATCTTATTTACCTCTCATTTTCACAATCAACAAATCATAAATTGGCTTTAACTTGACTTTTTTTTTTTTTTTTTTTTTTTGCTGGGATTGGGTTTGAACCCGTCACCTCTGGCATATTCCCTACTCCTTTGAGCCACAGGCACCACCCCTTAACTTGACATTTTAAATGTCATTTTCCATTATATTATCTATTTTTGCATTTATATGGTACTTCATATATTTATCTGAGTCCTAGTTTTGACCAAACACCTTGTTCCTGGTTTATGGAATAAGATGTTAAGTGAAAGTTTTGACAGAGGTCCACAGGCAGTGGGAACTACACTCCAAATGAGGTGCCACAGCAGATGCAGAATTTTCAAAATAGATACATGAAAGTGGTTGCATAGTTCCACAATGAGGGTAAAGAGGATGGTAACTAAAGGATTTCTCAAGAGGATTTCCTTGGCGAGAACCATATGAGCCCTATGCCCCTAAGATAGGGATAGGGGTCCACCTTCTTACTTCAGGTAATAGTGGCTTCATGGAAAATCAAAGAGAATTTTTAGAGAGTTGTTGGTGTGTGGTTAGATTCTCCCCCACCACACCCACAACAAAGGGATGAGGTCAGACATGTTGCCTTTCCCCTCATCTCTGTGTAAGAATGATTGGCTTTTAGGAGACAAAGAATATGCCCCAGCTGTCTTACCAACCCAGAGGCCCAGTGTGTGACTCCCCCTTGAGGTAGGTGGTCAGAGCTTCAACTGTAGAGTTGAGGAAAGACAAAAAGCCCCCCCAGGTGTGGCCAAACTAGAGAGAGCCAACATTCTGTGAAAAATGGAGAGAAGCTGAATGTATGGGTGGATTCCCATGACCTGAGGAACAAGAGCCACCTGAAATTCATAAGGTTTGTTAAGGGCGAGTATTCACCAACCTCAGGGACAGAACACCTCCATGGAAAAGCACATACCCATCACAGTCAACCTGAAACACCTGCCAGGCTAAGAGGTTAGCAGCAGGGCTGCACGGCAGCACCTCTCAGAGGGGCTCCTATCCCTTGTCCCCGATTCTATCTACAAAGCACAGCTGTTGGGATGGGAGGCGAGGAGAAGGATTCAATGCAGAAAGGAAGAAGAAATAACCACAGGCTGTCCTGCCTGCAGCATGCCTGAGCTGGAGGAGGGGAGAAACCTCCTTAAGTCAAGTTCATGGTTCTGGACATTTACATTACTAGATTGAGGTTAATTTTTTTTTTTTTTAATGAATAGCCTGTTGGCATGGCTATTGCAAAGCGCTTGCTGGCCCTAAACATCCAATTGAGGTTAATTTTATCACCCAATAGTAACCAGAAAACTCATGAAACGATCTAAGATTTTAGCTAATACCAGGAAATTAGTCCCATGGTCTGGATTAAAGGGACAATGAGAGACAAAAATAAAGTTACTTTACAATTGTGTGAACACATGTGCTTGTTCATCATTACATGTTAACATGGAAAGATAGATCACCACTATAGCCCAGGATGAAGGAGAGAAATGGAGGGGGAAGGGAAGGGAATGGGAAGGCAAACGTGGGACCACACGTATGGGGCATATTGCAAGTGTACAAGTCAAATCTATCAAATATAGAACATAAATGTCTTTACTTAACATCAAGTAAATGAGGCAAAAGCTATATTAATTAGTTTGATGTAAGCACTCCAAATTGTATAGAAAAATCAACACATTGTACCCTACATATGCATAAATATATTCAGGATCTATGTATACATGACTTAATAAAAGAAAAAAAATAAATAAATAAAAGAGAGAGAGAGCGCACACTATATACAGTGGTGTCATTATAGCTCACTGCAACCTCAGACTCCTGGGCTCTAGCAACACCCCTACCCCAGCCTCAGTAGCTGGGATGACAGATGCATGCCACTACCTTCTGCTAACTTTTAAATTTTTATAGAGACAGGGTCTCACTTTGTTGCTCAGGGGAGCCTCCAACTTCTGACCTCAGGTGATCCTCCCACTTCAGCCTCCCAAAGTTCTAGGATTACAGGCATGAACCACATTTTCAAAAGACATTGGAGTCCCGGAGCCCCAGGTTTGGGGAATTGAATTAAACCTTTAACCAGAATTAGATTAGGAATTCGAGGTACCATTATCAACAAAAGAAATGGAGATGGTGTTTCTCTGAAATATGTAACATTTTAACTTTTGTTTATGACCTTTTTTTAAGAGCACTATTTATTTCATTTACACCTATTAAAAAGGTAAAACACTTATTAATACTGCTCTTCAGAGATGCTCAAGTGTCTGCAACGCAGCCTCCCGTAAAGAACCCATATTCCTAAATCATTTCTAAACGCATACCATAACCTCTCCTGCAAATAAAGAATTCTTTGACTTCAGAAGTTGCAGAAAATGTCTTACGCTTAACTAAAAATTACAAAGTGCATTCAGGATATAGACTGAAAGATATGGCAAAAAAAAAAAAAAGGTAAATCTTCAAATCTGGAGATGAGAAAAACTAAACAAGTACATATGTTTAAAATGTCCTGAAAGTTACAGGCAATCAAAATGAAAGTGAGGGGCCTATTTCTCTAGTTTTATACCAAGATAGTGTGATTAGTGCTCACTCCCTGGCGCTGCTCTGTCTGGGAGCAAACCCAGCTTCTACTTCTCACTAGCTGTGTGACCTTGGGCAGGTTATCTCCTAACCTCACCATGCCTGTTTCCTCAGCCTCAAAACGGAGATACTAATAATACCTACCTCATAGATTTATTGTTATAATTAACTGAGCTGACACTTATGAAACACTTAAAACACTACTTGGTACACAGCAGGTGCTCAACAAATGTTAACTACTACTATGCTCCCAAAACCTAATAAAACAAATTTGTTGAAAAGAAGAGCAAGGAGGCCAAGGCAAGAGGGTAGCTTGAGACCAGGATTTTGAGACCACCCTGGGAAATATAGTGAGACTCAGTCTCTACAATAAATGAGTACATAAATAATAATAAAAAAAAATTTTAAAGAACAGCAAAATAGTAAAGTACTGATATCTTAAGCATGGTACTATATGAAGATTTTTTTGTTGAACTATAACTTTGGTGCAAAATCTGCCTTCTAGATAATACATCAGATACAATGGTAATGCAGATTAGTTTTTGTGGGTTAATAGGATGCTAGCCACATACATACATATATATATATATTTTTTTTTTTAATCAGCAAATCACCTATTTGTTTCCAAATATGCATATATTCTGAATTATTTAAACAAGCACCTTGGTTTAATAAATTCTTCACTAGGCAAAAAAAAAAAAAAAAAAAAAAGAGTTAACATGTATTAGTTACTTCTTATCTCACCACTAAGAGTTATGGGTATCAGTCAGAACTCTTTATGTGGTTTAAATAAATAAAGGAAATTTACTGGCTCTTGTAACTGAGAAGTCCAGACATAAAACTGGTTCCTGGAACACAAGTGAAACAATCAGCTCTCTCTTTCTCTCTCTTAACCTCCCCCCCAATTCTGGCTCACCTACTTCTGTAAATGTATTGCACTCATTTTCTCCCACTTCAAATTGGCTTTATTTGTGCAGAGGGTGCAACTACAGGCAGGCAGCTGTAAGCTTGCAGAATCCCAGCTTAGTTGCAAAAGTAAGAGAGGACTTCTTGCTTTCAGAATCTGTAACTAAAATCCCAGGGGATACTTGATTGGCCTGGCTTGAGTCATGTTCTCATTCGATGGATGTCCACAGGGGCTGGGTACTCGATTGGTAGGTTCACCAGAGCCATGCTGAGTGAAGGAGACGTCTTACTCCAAAGGAAATGGGCTGGAACTAACTGAAGCAGGGGACAGGTATGCTGAGAAAACCAAAACAACAAAGCTGTAGTTGTCTGCATTTTATAGTACAAGAAAATGAAACTCAAAGATGTCAACAGAATATTCTCCCCATGCAGTAGACAATGATGATGATTATAACAATATCTTACTACTGGGGACCTGTGTACACAGGTACAGCCTTCAGCCTTAGTTCTGCAGCAGAACTAGCTGAGCAGCTGGTCAAATACCATCCCTCCATTAAATCTTCCCTGACCTCAAAAATACAAATGTGCTTGTCTCTATCCTGTTACTCTAACAATTGGAACCTTTTAAAGCCACAACTTTCACATCAACTTCTTCTGCAATAAGCCACCAGACTGCTTGCATTTATGAAAGCACTTGGCTTTGCATTTGGTGCACCAGGAAATGCTCTTTTATTGAATAAAGCAGAAATTCCCTCTACACTTGGGGGTAATTTTAAAATAGGTTCATAACTTTTTAAAACTCCTCTCTTTAAGAGGTGAAGTCTAATTTTGCCTTCCATTGGATGTGGGTGGGAACTAGTGACTTGCTTGTAAGGAATTAGATAAAAAGGTTCTGTGATAGTGTACAACTTTGGAGGGCAGTTAATAAGGGGAGTGCAACTTCTCACTCTCTCCCGAATTGCTTGCTCAGTGTGAAGTGACTCATAACTAGCAGATTGTGAAAACACTCAGTGGTTCATGGAGAGGCCACCTAGTGAGGAACTGGGGCCTCCAGCCAACAGCCATGAAAGCGAGCATCTCTGAAGCAAGTCACCCAGCCCCATCCAAGCCTTTGGATGATGGCAGCCCTGGTGTAGCTTAACTCCAACCACAAGAGACTCTTAGAGCCAGAATCTCCCAGCTAAGCTGCTCCTTAATTACTGACCCACAGAAAGCAAAATAATAAATGTTTATTGTTTTAAGCCATTACATTTTGGGATAATTTGTTACACAGCAATAAGTAAATAATGTACACATTCACACATAGACATGGCAAGTATTCTGAATACTAGATCTCTTAGCCTGGGTTCCTCAGGAAACAGAGCCTGAGCAAAACGCTAATGTGCTTATACTAAATATGAAATTTATTCCAGGGAAACAGTATTTAGAGGAAGGGGACGAAGAGAGAACACATCCTAGAATGCATTACTGAGCTGGCACCTGCTTGGTATCAATTGCAACTGATTGTTTCATCTTGTAGGACCAATTCTGAAAGGCTGTGAGTTCGAGTGCATCTCAGGTCAGTTGTCTAGTGGAAGGAACTGAAAAGAATTCATCCATCAAATGAAAAAAATGCTCAACACTACTAATTATCAAAAATGCAGGTTCAGGAACTCTATTAAGGGTGACACAGTGAAACTCTGTCTCAAAAAAAAAATGGGGTGGTGCCTATGGCTCAAAGGAGTAGGGTGCTGGCCCCATATACCGGAGGTGGCAGGTTCAAACCCGGCCCCGGCCAAAAACTGCAAAAAAAAAAAAAAAAAGCAAGTTAAAACCATGATGAGATTTTTATCATGTTACCCCAGTTAGAGTGGCTATTATTAAAAAAAACAGAACATAACAGAAGTTGGTAAGGATGCAGAGAAAGGGGAATGCTTCTACACTGTTGGAGGGAATGTAAAGTGGCATAACCTCTATAGAAAACACTAAAGATGTCTCAAGGAATTAATAATAGAACTCCCTTTCAATCTGGCAATTTCACTACCGGGTATTTACCCAAAGGAAAAGAAAGCAATATATCAAAAATATACCTGCATTTATATATTTATTTGCTATTGTTTACCATAGCAAAGATATGAAATCAACCTAAGTGTTGTCACCAGATGATTGGCTAAAGAAAATGTGGTATATACACACAATGGAATACTATTCAGCCATAAAAAAGGATTAAATCATGGCTTTTACAACAACATGGATGGAACTAGAGGTCATTATCTTATGTGAAACAAGTCAGACAGAAAGACAAATATCACATCTCACTCATAAGTGGGAGATAAATAATATGAATATACGGAAGGAGTGCGGAATGATAGACAATGGAGACTTGGGGGTGCCAGGGGGTGGAGAATGAGAAATTACTTAATGTGCACAATGCAGGCTATAGGGTAATGGATACCCTAAAAAGCCTTGACTTGACCATTATGCAATTACTCAGGAAACACATGCACTTGAACCCCATGAATTTTTTTTTTTTTTTGAGACAGAGCCTCAAGCTGTCACCCTGGATAGAGTGCCGTGTCATCACAGCTCACAGCAACCTCCAATTCCTGGGTTCAAGCGAGTCTCCTGCCTCTGCCTCCCAAGTAGCTGGGACTACAGGCGCCCGCCACAATGCCTGGCCATTTTTTGGTTGCAGCCGTCATTGTTGTTTGGCAGGCCCAGGCTGGATTTGAACCCGCCAGCTCAGGTGTATGTGGCTGGTGCCTTAGCCGCTTGAGCCACAGGCACCGAGCCGAACCCCATGAATTTATACAAATTAAAAAAATATATAACCATCCACTGCCATCTCCCATCAGTTAAGATTCCTCCACAGTACATTAACATTCCACACGTTCTGGGTGTATTTTCATGGTCACCAAGCAGGTCCCTGACCTCATGTGCCTCAGAACAAACAAGGAAACCCCAGGGCATCACACCTCACTGCTAGGCATGGGGGTCTGCCAGGTTGTGCCCACCTGACTGCGAGGGTAGCTCACACAAAATTGGTCACCAATTAGCAAGTGGAGAAGAACAAGTGCAGACAGATGGGGCTGAGAGGCTCTGGTAGCACAAACAAGGTGTCTGATAGACGCAGTGGGTGGCACAGCATCTTATCTGCAAGGATCCACAAAAGTCAGGTTTGGAAAAGGGTAAGATCGTCAGTGAAAATAGCCCAAAATAGGGTCTATGCTCAGCTAAACTCCAATCAAAGGGACCGATGTGACCTCAGAGATTGCAGCCAGAAAACTCAAACACCTAAAGAACTTTCATTAAATCCTGTCTGAAGAAGTAAGTGTTAATGGATATGGAGGGTCCAAGTGGCACTGTGAGAGAGGAGTCCAGCAAGAGAGAAACAAGCAGTGGCTCCCCACCAGGTCCGGGGGGTAGAGCACCCTCACTCCTGTGTCTGTACATGTGGCCAGTAAGACAGGCAAGCCCTCAAAGAAAGGCAAACAGAACTTGGTGTCACCAGCCATTAAGAACTCACATACCAAGTCCCCTTGCTCCAGTACCAGGTTCAAGTAACTGCCTTTTATCATCCAGCTTCCCACGTAAACATCCCAAAGGGAGGGAATGTTCTGATACACAAGCAAGAGGGTCAGATTCACTTGTTATTTTGAGTTGATACGAACCTTTTAGCCCACCCAGGGTGTAATTTCAACCACTACTCTCATTTATCCAACTAATTGCTCCTGTTCTCCCCTGCAGGCTTGTACCAGGGCGACAGGCCAGCCTTCTGCAGTAAGACCCAGCTCCTCTGTTGTCTTCTTTTTCCCAAACACAGGCTTAAAGACAACCTCCCCCGAACCCTGTCAACACACACAAGAGATTTGATCTACACAGCACATGTGGCAATGCATGCACTGAGGATGGCACATAGAAACGGGGATTATGGCTCGGCGCCTGTGGCTCAACGGGCTAAGGCGCCAGCCACGTACACCTGAGCTGGCGAGTTCGAATCCAGCCCGGGCCGCCAAACAACAATGATGGTTGCAACCAAAAAATGGCGGGCATTGTGGTGGGCACCTGTAGTCCCAGCTACTTGGGAGGCAGAGGCAAGAGACTTGCTTGAGCCCAGGAATTGGAGGTTGCTGTGAGCTGTGATGCCACGGTACTCTCTCCAGGGTGACAGCTTGAGGCTCTGTCTCAAAAAAAAAAAAAAGAAATGGGGATTATATTGGGCTGGGTCAGTGACACTCAGGGCCCTTAAGGAGGAAGGGAACCTTCCTTGGCTTCTGCCACACGGGACTTTGGTGCCCAGCTCTCCAGCCTGCCAGGAACTCAGCCAACTGCTCCAGGTGGGTCCTTTTTAAGAAGGACTCTTGGCTCCTCCACCTTTGGGTACTCTGTCCACTTGTTTCCCTGAGGTCAGCTGGCAGGGAGCACACCCTGCATCTCAGAGGTGACAGACCTGGTAAGTGTGCTCCCCTGGAATGCCCAGTGTTTCCGTCTTGTCCACCTACAGCACCTTCCCCCTAGGGACTGAGGAAAAAAGCCCCCTCTGCTGTTATCTCATGTATGGCACCAACTTCCCACAACAGGTTCTTCCACCCAGAGGTGAGTTAGTGCTTCCTGGCACAGACTAAGGACTGTAGCCATTCAGGTTTATATTGCCCTTTGTCTATTTTCTCATTCATTCAATCATCAAATGCTATGGATTCCTACCTAGAAGTAGAGCAATTATTGTTGACTGAAGACCAGAAATTTGGCATGTTCTGAAACATGGTTTTTTTCAGCGACTTTAAACTGCATGCCAGCAGAAATGAGAGGCGATGTACCTGCCTGAGATTGGGTGGCTGCCCCACCTCAGCTCAGATCCAAACACACCAGCTTTCGGGGTTCTGTTTTTATATTGAGTGTTACCCAAATTCCACCCCCTTTCTCCCTCTCAGGAATTGTTTTGGGATCCACTGGAGAGAGAGGCCTTGGGTTCATGAGTAAACAAATTTAGACATTGCATCTGAAAAGTGACTTGCATTTATTTCGCAAACTAGGGAAATAACAGTAAACAAAGATAAAATATTGTCTTAGTCCATTTTTTATTGCTAGAAAGTACTGGTTCTCAACCTTCCTAATGCTGCGACCCTTTAATACAGTTCCTCATAAAGTAACAACGAAAATAATTTTATGGTTGGGAGTCACCACAACATGAGGAACTGTATTAAAGGGTCGTGGCATTAGGAAGGTTGAGAACCACTGAGAGTGGCCCCATATACTGAGAGTGGTGGGTTCAAACCCAGCCCCAGCCAAACTTCAACAACAAAAATAAAATGTCCTTTTTCCTTTTGGGAAAATATCCTAGTAGTGGGATTGCAGGATCAAATGGTAGGTCTACTTTTAGTTCTTTGAAGAATCTCTATGCTACTTTTCATAAAGTAGTACTAGTTTACACTCTCATCAACAGTGTAAGAGTATTCCTTTCTCTCCATTTCCACAACAGCATCAGATGCTTTGAGACTTTGATGTGAGCCAGTCTCACTGGGGTTGGATGATATTTCTATATCAATAAAATGTTTTAATTCACATTTTCCTGATGATTAGAGATGTTGAGCATTTTTTCATGGGTTTATTGGACATTAGTCTATCTTCATAAGAAAATTTTCTATTCATGTCTCTAGCCTAATTTTTAATGGATTGTTTGATCTTTTCTTGTTGATTTGCTTGAGTTCTTTGATGCTGGTTATCAGCCCTTGTCAGATTTGTAGTGTACAAATATCTCCTCCCATTCTATAGGTTGTCTATTTGCTTTGTTGATTGTGTTCTCGACTGTAGAGAAACTTTTTAACTTGATCAGGTACTACTTATTTATTTCTGTTGTTGCTACAATTGCCATTGGGATCTTCTTCATAAATTCTTTCTCTAGGTTGATATTTTAAAGAGTTTTCCCCATACTTTCTTCTAGGATTTTTATTATTCCATGTCTTAGGTTTAAATCTTATTCATTGTGAGTTACTTTTTGTGAATGGTGAGAGGTACAAGTCCTGTTTCAATCTCTTACATTTGCCTATTCAGTTCTCCCAGCACCATTTATTGAATATGGATTCTTTCCCCTATTGTATGCTTTTGTTTGCTTTCTAAAAGATCACATGGCAATATGAGGAAGGTTTCATTTCTAGATTCTCTATTCTTTTCCATAGATCTATGTCACTATTTTATGCCAATACCATGCTGTTTTGATCATGATAGCCTTGTAGTATAGGCCTCCATATTTGCTGCCTCCATATTTGCTGGTTCAACATAATGAAAATCTATAAACATAATTCACCACATAAACAGAAGTAAAAACAAATGCCACATGATCCTCTCAATAGATACAGAAAAAGCATTTGACAAGCTTCAGCATCCTTTTTTGACAAGAACTCTTAAGAAAATTGGCATAGATGGGACATTCCTCAAATTTATAGAAACCGTTTATTGCAAACCCGTAGCCAACATCATATTGAATGGAGAAAAATTGAAAGCATTCCCACTTAGAACTGGAAGCAGACAAGTATGTCCACTATCGCCACTACTCTACTATTCCACCTAGTGCTGGAAGTCCTAGCCAGATCAGTCTAACATGAGGAGGATATCAAAGGTACCCAAATGAAGAAAGAAGAGGTCAAACTATTCCTCTTTGTTGATGATATGATCTTATACCTAGAAAACCAAAGACTCAACCCAGAGATTACTTGAACTGATAAATCCAGTAAAGTCTCAGGATATAAGATCAATGTGCAGCAATCAGTAGTTTTCATATATACCAACAACAGTCAAGCTGAGAATCAAATCAAAAACACAAAACCCTTCCCAGTAACATCAACAAAAATGAAATACCTTGGAATGTATTTAACAAAGAAGGTAAAGGATCTCTATAGAGAACTATGAAACAGTAAGAAAAGAAATTTTAGAGGATGTTAATAGATGGGAAACATATCATTCTCATGGATTGGCAGAATCTACATTGTTAAAATGTCCATACTACCCAAAGTGATTTACAGATTCAGTGAAATCCCCATTAAAATACCAATGTCATATTTTACAAATCTTGAAAAAATAGTTCTACGCTATGTATGGAATGTATTAGTTGAGTTTTTAACTTTCAGAGTACATGACATGGAGTTCTTTCACATTCTGCAGTATCAGGGTCCTCATCACAGCATGGCAGGCACCCTGGGAAAAGGACCCCTGAGGTCAGGCTCTAGATGACTGCAAATATGGTGCTGGGTAGAAATGGGAAGAACCTCCCATCCAGGGGCTCACAACCAAGAGGGGAAATGCTCCTAAACAGAAGCACAAAAATCTGCAACACTATTCAACCGTGGCTGTGTATCAGAATCTCTGGAGATTTTTTTTTTTAATATTCATGCCAGAGCCCCACCCTAGTCTTCTAAATCTGAATCTTAAACTCAGATATCATCTCCACTATTGAGCTTTCCTGAAGTGCAATGCAACTTCCTTGCCTGTGTCTCTGTGCACACCCCATTGTATCACCTTCCCCATAGTTCACCTGCCCTCCAGCTCCCACTGGACTCTGAGCCTGGTGAGTCAGAGAAGTAGCTATCTTAAGATTAAAAGGATTTTTTTCCCTGAGAAAGTGGTTGGATATATAAAATTAAAGTTAATACAGGAAGTCCCTGGGTTATGAAAAAAATAGCTTCTGTAAGTTTGTTAGGACAAATTTGTATGTAAGTTGAAACATACATTTACCTATGACCTGTAATAGCCCCTGGTCCATAAGTGAGTTGTATGTCAGTCAGTTGTTGGGGACTACCTGTAGTTAGGTTTTTATATTAATGCTTAGAATCATATATGATATTTCCTATTTAATTGTGATCTGGGCACTCCATTTATCATTTTGGAATTTAGAAATTTCCTTAGACTGCTATTATTTACCATGAAATACTTCAACTTGTTAGTTGAAGTGACCATGGCCTGGATCTTTTTCATCTGCAGGGGATGGCTGTCAAGCAACTGGACACAGACAGCTGTCTTTTTTCTCTCAGTCAGCGACTCACCTGCAGCTGCTGCATGGTGGGGGGGGAGTCAAGCAGTAGATGGGAGGATGTGAATGTCAACCAATTGCCAATTTCTACCTTTGGGAAAGACTAGAAATGGGAAAACAGACTACGATAAGCCCTAAAACCACATCACATCTCTCCACTCCATATAGTTTATATTCAATTGCTAATGTCATCAGCTGTGTCACCCGGTAGTGACATATACCATTTCTCTTTAAAACCCCTCTGGTAGCAAATGTCCCATGGGGTCACCTCCTCAGTCAGCTGAGTCAGAATCACAGAATTCTGGAAATGCAAAGCTGACAGAGATCTTCCTAATAACAAGGGAACTGTTAACATTTCTTGAGTGCCTACTATGGGCCAGCCACTTCATATATTTCATTTCACTTAATCCTCACACTCACTCTGACATGCAGGCTTCACTGTGCTCATATTTAGATTTAAAAAAAAATTGAGACTTGGAAAAGTGAAGCGATCTGCTCAAGGTTACATATCTAGTAACCCAGATCTGTATGATCTAAAAGTTGCTGTTTCTCAAAGTGGAAACTGTGTACAAGGCAACATGCCCAGAGTCACAACAAGTCTCATGGTTAAACATAGCATGTCATTTAAAGTGACAATTTTATTCAATGTTAAATAATTTAAAACCAGGGTTCTGTAAAGGCGGCCGGGATGCACCAGCTGAGCAAGAAGCTGGCAGCCACAGAGCCCCTGACCCACGCAGCCCCGGGGGCTCCTAGGGGTGTGCCACTGCCCCAGCTCCAGACTGAGAAGCCCATGGCCCAGCACCCCGTGGATGGCCCTGCTCCCGCAGCCTGCATCCATATTCCTGCTCATCCTGCTGGCGGCCTTCTGGGGTGCCAGCAGGCCCAGACCAGCAACTGGAAGGTCATCCTGAAGACCATCCAGAATGGCATTCTCAAGGTAGACACGTACCTGAAGGCCACCTTGGACCTCCTAGGAGGCCAGGACAGGCTCTGCCAGTCAATGTAAGTGCAGTGACTGCTCTAAGCCTTCCCCATGTTATAGTTATAAACCCTCACGGCCAAATCAACGTGGCTCCCCATTGTTCAGTGTTCATCTTAACACCGAACATGACAAAGTGCTGCAGCCAACACAACGGGTGCTATGGGACCTGTGGCCAAAGCAAGAATGACTGTGACCAGGAGTTTCAGTATTGCCTCTCCAAGATCTGCCGACATATGCAGAAAACACTAGGATTAGCTGAGCATGTTCAGGTGGGTGAAACAATAGTGGCGCTCCTGCTAGACAGCGTTTACGTTTAGGCTGGAAACCGTGCCTGGACCAGCAACAGGCTGCATGTACGAGTCCTTAGGAATAAAAACTGATCTATAAAGAAGATACCGACAGCTGGTGACAGATGAGCAGGGAGAAACATTTCCTTTGACAAAGAGCTAATGTTTGTACAGCATTAAGCTATCTTATTTTGTGAAAATAATATTGTAAGACCTAACGAGAGTTTATGTTTTGAGCTGAAAACCTCAGAGTAAAGCAAAGTGGGGGAGGTAGTGAGGGGGGCATGCCTGTTCTCTGAGGTATCTTCCTGGAGGTGTCCCTTAGTGTGCCAAATTCTCTTGCCCAGCATAGGGTAAGGGGAGAATTTTTAAAAAGAAGAATATGTAACACAAAGTTTTGCCACCAAACTTACAAAAAAGACAATGAGTTTAAATATAAAATTCATCATAAGCCCTGTTCAACATTATTTTATTTAGGAATATTGGAACTTTTTCACTTAGAAAATTTGTTTACTCACGAGTAAAGTCCTGGAACTCTCCATCTTCTATGGAGGCAGGCAATGAAGACAGCCAACCACAGACCACCTACACTTGTGTTACTTTTTAAAATGGGACTCACGGTGGCCCCTTTGCCGTCCCCTTCTCCACAGGAATGGCAGCCCGTTCCTCACGTCCTCCAAAAGACCATGTATGTATGTATCACACCAACACCAACAATTTATGATCCTCATTATTTATAAGCCTGCTCCACTTTCTTATTCCTATTTTTACTGTGTTTCCCTGGCATCTAGCTCACTTTAAGAACATGAGGTTTAAAGAGAAAAAAAACTACATTAGATCAAGAAATACAGTTCCTCAACCAAAAACTTATTTCATAATAGTTCAGATTTTTTACCTGATGTTTTTTACCTATTAAAATAGATGTATATGAATAATTTCTGTTTAAAAAAAAACAAAACATGTTTCCTCTCCTTAGTGCCATCTTCCTTCATCTCAGCTTTCTTATTTCTAATAATCCCAAATTTCAGTGGAAAAAAAATGTATCTCTCAGGACCTTGCCCAGAGA
Organism: Perodicticus potto; assembly: GCA_963574655.1. Classification (NCBI taxonomy): domain Eukaryota; kingdom Metazoa; phylum Chordata; class Mammalia; order Primates; family Lorisidae; genus Perodicticus; species Perodicticus potto. The sequence goes on from CAUYRH010140277.1 coordinate 15,555, forward strand.
ACATATCCTTCTCCCTTTTCTCCCATTCTGAATTCTTTCACCCTCAAAGAACTGATCTGTCAAACACAAGGAAACTTCTCGGAGAGCAGAGAATAGGATACCGAGTGAGCCAAACTAGAATATCCTTTCAAGCACAAAGGAAGGGAGGGGAAAAGCTGGTAGCAATCATATTTAAATACTTTTTTCCCATAAAAAATATTTGTTAAAAGGAAGAAAGGAAGGAAGAAAGGGAATAAATGCAGGAAGAAGAAAGACTAATATATTTGAGGAAGTAACTTTCACCACAACCTAGCTAACTTTTGCATTAAAAGTTTAGCTTTCTTCTGCAATTCTCTTTTTCTTTTCCTGTCCCCCTAAACTCTGCCTGTTAGTTATTTAATAGGTCTATGGCTACAGTCGTTCCATATCATTGGCTTGAAACAGACTCACACACTTTAATGAGAGGTTATTATGAAACTATTTTCAGAGTAATTCTAAGTGGGGAATAAAGGTCATAATACCACTATAGCAGCTAAAAGCACTTCTGCTGACATTCTCTAGTTTTCATAGAACTCTAGGGACATAGGCAATTATTTTGATTATGCTTCCATAGATAAGGCGTTTTAGGAACAATGAGTAGAATAATAGCGGTCAATCATTTCTTACACCTGAAATAGACTTAAACCTACTAATATTCAGGGGAAACCAAGTTGGATGACACAACTTGGCCTTTACAAAAGCTTCTTTTATTGTTCCTCTCCTACCTAATGCAGAAAAAAAAGCGACTTAGATATTTTCATTAGTAAGTTGGACTTTTACAGTATAAGGCATACATCATAAGAATTTGAGGTTCTTCCCTAAAAACAAACAAACAAACAAACAACACCAGCAAAAACAACATGTTGCCTCTGAACACAAACAGTTGATAGCCAATATTTATATGTGGTCTGACAATTAAGTCTGTGAACTCTTTGCTGAATATCACCACTGTCACCTTCAAATCACTCCCCTTTGGAAGCGGTGCACTGACTCCAGCTCCTAGTGTACCCTACAAAGCGATTTTGGAACTCTTTTCCTGGAATGACAATCAGAGCTGTGGTCGTATAAAATATCTTCCTTTCAATGTTTCCTTTATCTTCAGGTAAAGAAAAAAAGTCATTGGAGGCCAAATCAGGTGAGTATAGTTATTTGTTTACTGGCTACCTCCCCCACTGTCCTCCCCACCCCCTTCACCCCCCCCACAACAGATAGTGCTGAGTGACCTGGTATATTGTTGTGATGCAAGAGTCACACCTTTGTCTTGCTAAGATCTTCAGTTAAGATTATCCTGTTTCTATATGGATGTTTACTTGGTCTGCTATGCTTCTCACAGTTAGCCGACAATTTTGATTTTTTTGCAATGTTTTCATGAGTTCTGCTCTTCTGTAACCACCTTCATCATGATGCTTTCTCTCCTCTCAGAAGAAGTTTAATACATTTGTACACTGTTTTCTTCATGGCATTATCCTCATAAACTTAGACTAACATGTCCCACATTTCATTTCCACACTTGCTAAGTTTAACAAGAAATTTACAAATTTGTTGGTTGCTGTAATTCAAGTTCCTAAATTCTCTCAATAGCACACAAAAACATGCAACAACAATAATGAACACCATTCAGCAAGACACTGCCACTCAATGACACAAACACAGCTGTGAGACACTGACATTACAAGATTAAAAAACCTTACCAAGTTGTTTGTACAGTGCTGTTGACATAAGCACAGAGTGGCAAGTTCACAGACTTAATTGTCATACCTTCATATGGCAGTTTTATTTAAAAGAAATCCTGGATAACAGAAAAGAGAGGTTTATTCTCATTGAAAGAATCTTCAAACTAGTGGCCAATCAAAATGATAGGACAACTCAAATTATACACAATTCTGTTACCCAGAATGTTATTTACTTCATGTATTTTATTTAAAATATTCTATTTATTTTAAAAGTTGATATTTGAAATCACATACTTATATCAGAGTTCCCACTCTACATGTATGCAGAACTATTTAAAAGCCTGTACTTAAAATTTGCCTTGGCCATTTCCCTTGAAGTCACACTTCTGGATCTTGTCCTCTTCCACTTAGCTTTGGATAGTGGTTCTGGTTACTCTTCACTAGATTTTCTGCCTGCTGACTCATTCTAGATACACTATGCAATTAACACTTAAATTGAAAAGATAATTGTTAATATAGATGAATCTCAGTTTATGATGAGGTTGGGTCCCTATAAATTCATAAAAGTTGAAACTACTGTACATTGAAAATGTATTCATTATGCCTAATTGATCAAGCATGATAGCTTAGCCTAGTATACCTTACATGTTCAGAATACTTACATTAGCCTATAGTTGGCCAAAACTATCAAATATAAAACTATTTTATATTAAAATGTGGAATATCTCACGTAATTTATTAAATGATTTAGTGAAAGTAAAAAACAGAATGGTCGTATGGACCTATGAACTATAGTTTCTACTGAATAGATACACTTTGCACCACTGTAAGTCTAAAAATCTTCAGTTAAATGGTCAGGGACTATTTACTTGGAAAGTAGAAACACAAGACTGCAGGGTAGGAGAAAAGGGGAAGTGAGGCAAGGAAATTGGGGGTATAACATAATGTGATGAGTTGTAGTGTGTTATCACACATGCTTTTCCTTCACAAAACCCTATAAAAAGACATAGCAGGTCAAGTCACAAAACCCTATAGAAAGACACAGCAGGTCAAGCAGCAGGCATGCACACTCAATATGCGAGACTTCCTCAGGGGTGCAAGAAAGAGTGAGCCTTGGATCAATTAGCCTATAGGAAAAAGGGGGACTTTTTCCTACCTCCTTCCTGTCTCACATTTCACATTGGTCTTACCATGGAGAGCTAACTACTCTGTACTTACAGCTTCCATTATCCAGTCCCCTGACAAATCTCAGGAAGCCAGAACTCCTACCCCATAGTGTGATATTTTATCCAAGTCCAAAAATGTAGGAGCTGGTTAGTGCAACTGGAGCACTGATCAAGAGAGAAAAGAAGAAGGAGTCGGAGTAAGGGGGATGCAATGTTCTGATCATAACACAGACTCCTAGGACCTGATAACGGCGTATACTTACTTGTTGAAGACACTACAATTCTTAAGCGTGAAACATGTTTGGCCTTCCTTTCCTGGGCAATCAATACAATAAGGGATCAAACAAAGATCAGACAAGATGTCCTGGAGTTCAAGTCCTGACCCACAGCTCAGGCAGGGTAATAAACTCAAGGAGCCCGAAATAGAAACAGTCAGAGGTTGAGTACAAAGCAAAGTCCTTAGAGAGTGCTAAAAGTTGAAGCTGAGAAAACCAAAAGCAAACACTGGGGTCATAGGTGGATTCAAAGTTGGTAGATGAAACCCAAGACTAAAAGCAGGAAGAGACAAAAGTGGAGCCACAGAACAGAAGAAATGAGAGTCCTATTCACTGGTTTTAAAAGTGCTGAAGAATGAGATTGATCTTTTTGCACATGTGGCAAATGCGTAGGCTTCTTAAAAAAATGGCATCTTTGCAGATAGAAGGAATGCATGGGAAGATAAAGCTTGTAAGAGTTTCTGGATAACCTTTATGTAACATAATTGTCCCTTGGCCATGTCAATCTAACAACTAAAATGAGGTCACATTTTCTTAAGAAGCACACTATTGATCGATTCAAAACTTTATATTAAGGGCTTACTATGTTCAAAAAATTCCTGTTCGGACCTCATTATACAGTACTTTTTGAAACTGTCATACCCCCTGAATCATGGATTTCATAGTCTGATAGGATATATAGCTAATTAACAAATGAACATATACTTCAAATTGGGAAGTGCTGTGAATAAAAATGAGCAGGGTGCTGTGAGAGAAAAAAATCAGAGAAGAAGAAGGGAGAATACCCTGAAAACTGATGCATTCAACCAGAGAGGATCACTTTAAAGAGTTTTCAATTAAACTGAGATTTGATTTAATGAAAAAATTAAAAAAAAAAAAAATCCTTGAGAAACCAGAGCTAGTAAAAGAGCCTCCCATAGAGAGATGACAGCATGGCTAAATTCCTAAAGCCAGAGAGAGATGGGTTGGATTAAGAAATGGAAAGTAAATAGGGTGACTAAAACATTGCAGATAAGGAATTACCTGAGGTGAAGACAGACAGGGCTTTGTAGGCTTCTGTTATGACTTCAATTTTATTTTAGCTCCCCAATGTGAGGTCATTGAAGGTCTGAGTATTTCATTGCAAGGACTTAAAGCGCTCTTCCAGCTGAAGTACAGAAGAACTCCTCTTAATAGGTTGCCTTCCTCCACTATGGTCAAGATTCCCTAGAAGGCAATTAAGTGTTGCACAAATATGTCGTGATATCACCTGCTGCCTCGACTCCTGTACTGCTGCAGGCCATGGCCTGAAAGGCTAAGATGACCATCACCCTTCAGTGTCCACTGCTCACCCCACATTGTTTTACCCCAAGCACAAACAGCACTGCTGTGATTTTAATATGATTTTAATAGAACTTGACTGTACATTTGAGGAAAATGGAAGTACAGCACACAGAGTAACTTGTAATGGTTATTAGATATATATCTTCTTAGAGCAGACCCGTCCTTGCATCTGGACAGCCCAATGTTTAAGGATGTCTAGCTCAGACCATTCAAGGAAGTCTCCATAATAATTAGAGGTAAGATTATCTTCATTCTACTCTCCCTTACCCATCTTTGCTCATTCCCTGTCCCAAGATCATTATCCCTTCCAAGGATAATGACCATACAAATGAGTTCTCTTCAAAGGACAACGTAATCCCCAAGGTCTTCCCCCACACATGGATAAGAGCCATATTCTTTCCCCACGGGTGGGGAAAGAATATGCTCCAGGATCCACAGCTGCACCAAAACCCAACACCGCCACATCAGTAAAGGCTGAACTTACAGAACGTTTGTGATATTAAATGCCAGACCACTTTGAGCTTATCCAAAAGACTCTTTTCTATAATTCAAGGTAAAGATCAGGCTTGCTACATACCCTTCCTGCTGTATTTTGTCCACATGATGAAGCAGCAGGTTTCTAGATCTATATCTATAAGACACTTAATTCTCTCAAGTATACAGCCATGGCTGTGCAATCCTCTCTCACATAAATCAACTCTCAATGCCTCAGAAATCTTCAAGTCTGGAGTATGTCTTCACATTACCTTTGCATAACAAAACACGTTACTTTGATTTCTTTAAAATAAAGGCATACTCAGCACCAGAGGTAAATTTAAGTCCTTAAAGCAATAAAGAAAAAGTCTTACATATTACATTCGATCTAGTCTGACCAAGAATATAAGTTTGCTTTAATTAGAAGTCACAACAGTAAAACAACTCCCTTCTTCAAACTCTTGCCTTAAGGATTCTGTCTCGTTTCCTGACACTCCCTTTTGCCTGACCATTGTTGCAGATCTTTCCCTTTAATTAAAGTTCTTGCATTTAACCTATCAATGAGAATTGCTTTTTCCCACTAAGGAAGGTTGGCTGCCCTACCTGGCTGTCACAGCAAGGTCCGTTGCCATGGACCTCCCTGTTTGCTCCCATGTTCCTGAGACCCCAGCTGAGTCCAGAATTCTGCTTGCCCACCATCCCAGTTTCCAGAATTGCCTGCGAGACAGATTGCAGCTGTTACTCTCAAACAATTTAGGATTTCAAGAACTCCGCTAGGAACTCCACACGGCATCACCTATAAAAACAATGATAGGTTTCACCTCCACATGGTTCACTGGGTTGTAGAGGACACAGTGAACTTTATTAACCATGGGGAAAGAATATGCTCCAGGCTTTCCTCCATTGCCTCTGGTTCTTTCCCTGCCCCCATCCCCACTCCTACTCTACTCTTTACCATGGCCCCAACCTACCCTTGCCCAGTAGCCATTAATGGCTGTTTTATTCCAACTGTCTCTGCCAACAGCTATTCTAATCGTGCCCTCGAGAGGCAAGTGATTCCATTGCAATTAAAGAAGATTGGATAAAGAACAATATCATGCATGGTAACTTCACTCAACATCTGCTCAGCACCCAGGGATTCTCCCAGAGAGATTTACCTCTGATCTGGATGCTCTCTAGCCCTTCGTCTCACACATATATTTGGGTTCATGAAATCAGGGTCACATAGCAAAGAACTAGCCTGATTCTTTCTTCCAACTAGGCAGTCCACCCTTCAAAGACCAACCATCCTGCCACATAGTACTAAGGAAGTGGTATTACCAATAATACCACTGCCATCAGCCACAGACACCGGGTGGGGAAGGGACCTATAGTTCCAATTGTCATGTAGTTACAGCTTCTCACAGAGAATCTAAAGCAAATTGGTGTAGCTCTGTGGTCTCAGTTCTAGAAAGCCCTCAAATATGAGCTCCTTAGTGCCTCTTTCTTTGTTATTTTATCCCCTTTGAAGATAAAGTCAAAAATACATTATGTTCACACTTTCCGGTCTAAGTGCTATTAACCAAACCAGGGGCGGGAGAAAGTGGCTGTAAAGTGGGCAGCCAGGATGTTCCCCTCTTTGTCTTTATAGTGGGGCCCACTGCCATCTCATTGCTGTGCCACGTAGTGTAATAAGAGAATTCTTTTTATTCTGGTGGTATATACCAGGATAGCAGGATGTGCATTCATGAGAGAATGAGTATGTGCTCAAGTGTGGTAAGCGGCTTTATAGAACAAACAATTACCATTTAGATCCAATTTCCCATAAAATCCATAAGGGCAAACATTGTCAATGGTTCCCTTTATACTCACCATACCCTTTGCCACCTCCACATCATGAATCCCAGACAAATACACTATCTATGTAGAAGAAGCATCAGACAAGTAAGTAAAAAGATTCCTTGGTGTTGATGGTTCCCAGCCAGATGTGGGAAGCAATAAAAGCTACCTTAAAATACCTTCCTGGTGTTCAGAATCCCATGGCATTTATGTGTTATATTTTACTCTCTGTGAGATTTGGGTTATTTCCCATGTTTGTTAGGTTAAAAAAAAAAAAAAACCTGCCATTCAGTGAATGACTTAAAATTCAATTATTTTTCCTTTGGAGTAAATTCTTAGTTAAATGACACAGAGAACGTTGAACTCTTTTTGAAGAATATCTAATTGTTTAATAGAAAGACTAAATCCTCTCACAGTGAGAGCATCAGGAAACACACTGCCTAAAGTTCTATCGACATTGAATTTTATCCTGATCATTAATTTTTGCTAGTGTGATTGATTAGTATTAATCCAGTCGGGCTGTTTTAACTCACATTGTTATGAACCTCCGTACAAGCTTCTATGTGATGAAAGCTTTCTGAATGCCCTCAGATATAAACAACTAGGCAAGATACCTCAGGCTAAATACCACCTAGCCTAAAAGATTAGCTAATGTGGCATTACAATAATAAAGGTTATTCTTTTCTGGGACAAAGTTTATATCATACAGGAATCTTGTTTCTGCCTTTGGATACCACTAAAATCTGAAAGGAACAGAAGAATATAGTCCCAGAGACTTTTCATAAAAAGTAAATTATGAAAAATTTCTGCATAATATAGCCTTGGCTATGAATACTGGGTAATAGGCTGGGGCAGACCAGAAACATCCCCTGGAAACAAAAACACTTTTCCCTCTATTTTTTTCTCTCTCCTATCCCCTATTATAATTCCAAAGAAGATGAAATGAGAACCAGTTGAACAAATATCCCCAAAGTTTGCATATAAGTAAATTTTAATGCAATACTACCAGTATGTCCTTGATCTGTCCTCTCCAAAGTTTGATCTATAAACTAACTCTAAAGCATACTCATAAATGTGAGTGGGATAAAGAACTTACATTGAGAACAGAAGATATATTGGATAACAGTCTTCAATTCAAAAAGAGTCTATTTGTACCATAAGCAGGAAATACAAGGACAGAAGTCAGGCAGAAGAAAGCGGGGAAGTGGTGCCTGCAACAAACACTACCAACCAAAGGATCCCGTGTTATCTTCCGTTGCATGCCAGCCACAGGTCACAGACTCCTCTTTACTGACTTCAAGTTATGACAATGGGCTAAAGCTAGCTCATGCTTTACATTCCTTTTTCCTTGCCTTCTTCCAGGCACTTGGAGACCATTACAAGTCATTTTCTGTCTCCCTGAAGTATGGTAGTATTTTTTCTTACGGGCAAGCATGTAGCAAAGAATTTGACTTTGCACAAAGAGATATCTGGCTTTTCCCCTCCATGTCCAGGAGGTAATTTGTGTCATACCTGATTGGAATGTCTTGCTCTAGGTGAGGGCTGGCCATAATGGATGTTAAGGTAGGTCCAGGAACACATAATAGTTTTGGGGAGGAGGTGCTAGAAAGACTTCTCAGGGGAATACCAAAAAGACCAACCAGGTGATTTAAGGTCAGGGAGTTGGTTATCAAGACTGAATTTGGGCTATTAATCTATAAACCCTGACTACATGCTGACATCAAGATAAAAGCCTTGGCCAAAGCTTAGATGAGTTTCTCTTGTTGACAATAGTCCATGCATAATGTCACACTGAGGCCAAAAGGGTAAACTTCCTAACTCCCTGGGAAAGGATAATGGAAGCTTCACATTTAGAACTGTTCCAAACTCTTCCTTTGTCTGACTTTTATCTGTAATAAACCGTAACCATGAGGATAATAGATTTCAGTAAGTTCTGTGAGTCCTTCTTGAAAATTATTCTACCCTAATGGTGGGTTTTAGAAACCCTCCCAACTTGCAGCTGGTATAGGAAGTGAGAGGACCTTGTGGACTGCCAGCAAACCCTGCAGTTTATGGAGCTCTGAGTTGTAACCTACACATATCTATTAAATAACAAGACCATGCACTCATGAACCTTGTGCCTATCCAAAGTGTTACTTACACAGGGATTGGCTTAGCCTATTTTATGCAAAATTCAAGTTCACTGCACTGATATGAGGGTATACTTCTTATTAAGAAAAAACTAATGATTTTTGCTTGTTCTCCTTTGAAAAGACAAAAGTCCTTTTGTTTTTTATAATGATTCACTCAAATCTTTGAAATTATTCTCTTTAAGCATTAAGAATAAAACTGTGACTTTAGGTACGTGTCATCCTAGGTGGGTAATTGTGGTTGGTCAGTAACCTCTTTCAAACAGAAATATATAAAAAGTGCTATTCAGTAATAAAACGTGGGCACTTCATTTCCTGGCTTTTGCCTCATTCTTTCAATTATCTCATCTTCTTGACCTATTGAAATACTTTATCTCTTCCAACCTACACCCTAGGCATCCCAAAGGTGGTTTCACCCATTAACAATTCTTTGTAAGGAGACACATCTGAGGTCAATTTCATCAGGTCTTATAAAACTTGACCTTTTTAAATAAACATAATTTTTACATATTTGGAATATTTGCATAGTGTATGAGTTTAATTATGTTTATTTATTTAAAGTGATCACTATTCATATAAGTCAACTTAGCCTACTGCAGCAAAAATACAACAACAATAATGATAACTAAGAAGAGGGAAAAGAAGAGGAGGGGGAGGAAATCTTGGAGAGAGATTTATTTCTTGATCTTTGTACATGTTCACTATAAGGTAGCTTTAGCTTTGCTTTATATCTTCTTCATTCTGGAGCCCAGATTTAAAGGTCAGCCCTACTCCATCTGGGGCCTTGCCAGCTTTCATGCAAAAAAGAGAAGAGAAGAGAGTGGAACCAGGCAATAACTCTTAAAAGCTTCTGCTTGGAAGTTGTTTACATCACTTCCACTTGCATTCAAGGGATGATCCCAAGTCTCAAGGCTCTGCCCATTCAACAGATAAAATTCCAAAGTCCTACCCAATCATAGCTGCATACTCAGGATTTACGATTTCATGATAGTCTCTTCTTAGAACCAGTTGTTGACTCTTGATCCAAAGACCTGTGAACTACAAAAAAAAAAAAGTTATTTTCATCCTACAAATCCAGTATAAAGCAAAGTCCAAGGAACCCCAGTGAACCCTTCTATTTGGAACAGAGATGTACTGAAATCCTTCAAACAGACATCAGAGTCTCTTACTCTGGAGGGGGAAATTTTGCTTGATGAGGCCCTACTTATGCTTCCTACCAGTAGATTCCAACCCCACTGTCTTTATTGACCTCTGGCTGAACCGTCTTGATGGTTCTACTTTCTACTACCTTCCTTGCCCACAGCAGACATGGGCATAAAAAGCTGAGTGGCTTTCTCTGTCTTCTTGTGTAGAAAAGGTGGGGTACTCAATAGTTGTTTTAAGTCTTTAGCCTCTTTTAGCTCTAGTTAGTGAACTTTTTAGTGGTATAATTCAACTCTCCAATTTGGAATTTTAGGCTCAGCGCCTGTAGCACAATGGTTACAGCACCAGCCACATGCACCAAGGGTGGCAGGTTCAAACCCACCCCAGGCCAGCTAAACAACAATGACAACTGCAACAAAAAATAGCCAGGCATTATGGCAGGCGCCTGTTATCTCAGCTATGTGGGAGGCTGAGGCAAGAGAATCACTTAAGCCCACAAGTTCGAGGTTGCTGTGAGCTTTGATGCCACAGCACTCTACCGAGGGCAACATAGTGAAACTCTGTCTCAAAAAAAAAAAAAATTCGAATTTTACTTATTTATTTGATTCCAGTCAGCAATATGTGCCAGTAGCAGATTTAGTTTCTCTTCCTTTGAATTTAGTGGGTTACTATGAAAAGACTATACCCTTATATTTTCTAGAGCCTTTTTATCCAATTAAAATGGTTTACTGGGAACAATTATAATGTGTTGAATTTTTAACAAAGGGCAGGAAAGCCTTACCCTTGCTTAAGTTTTTATCAAAAGGCTAAGGTTTAATCAGACATTTTTATTCATAGTTGATTCTACTTTATAGCTAAGGTTAAAAACTTTTGTTAAATGGTTAAATTCAGCCATAGTGTCTGGGAAGCACTGCTCATATTCTGTTTCCCATATCTCTGAGGAAAGCCAAGAGCTCCAAGTTATTGTAAAAATCTTCATATCAAATATCACTCCACCACAAAACTTAGGTTGCCATCTTTCTACCTTTTAGTAATAGATTCTTTTTTTGTATTAAATCGTAGCTGTGTACATTAATGTGATTAGTAATAGATTCTTTATTAACTATTACTTATCTGACAGGCAAGGTCACTTGTCTTCAGTTTTATTATAGCAGATCTCTATTGATGTACAAAGAATTGACTCAGTCAGCCTAGGTAAGCCATGCTGTGGTAAAAAGTGATCCAAATTTCTCACTGAATACTCTGGTTTCTCTTCAGATCATGTAAATCTTTTGCCTTTTACCAAATTTCTCACTGGCTTACAATATTAAACAGTAAACTCTTGTTCATCCTCCATGTCTATTACAAATTAGCTTCAGGTTTGCTTCATGGGACCTTCACTCCAGGACTTGGGCTAAATGGGCAGCCCAATCTGTATGTAAAAAAAAAATAAAGACCAGCAGAACCATGCCATAACTCTTGAAGCATCTTCTGGAAAAGGATGTATGCCACTGTATTCCTATTTCATTATCAAGAACAGCTATAATATTGTCTTAGTCCCTTTGGGTTGCCGTGCATGTAGCAACACACCATAAACTGGGTAGGTTATAATCAACAGAAATTTATTTGTCCTAGAGCTAGTGGCTTGAAGCCCAAGATCAAGGCACTGGCAAATTCATTGTCTGATGAAGGCCCTGTTCCAAACTCCTAGATTCTGCCTTCTAGCTGTGTTCTCACATGGTGAAGAAAATAAGGCACCTTTATGAGGCTTCTTTTATTAGGGCACTAAGCTCATTTATGTGGACTCTGCCCTTATGACCTAATCATCTCTCAAAGGTCTCATCCCTCCTAATTCCATCACTAATTGGTAATGAGGTCTTCAATATGAATTTAAGGAGGACACAAACATTCATACCATAGACCTTCATAGCACAAGACTTTGCCTTATATGAGCAGACCAAGGCAGGGTACCTTTCCCATAAGATGTAGCAGTAAATACTTTGAACAAGAATAAAATCTACTGAATTACTGACTATTGGCTTGGCGCCTGTGGCTCAACGGGATAAGGTGCCAGCCACGTACACCTGAGCTGGTGGGTTCGAATCCAGCCCGGGCCCGCCAAACAACAATGACGGCTGCAACCAAAAAATGGCCGGGCATTGTGGAGGGCGCCTGTAGTCCCAGCTACTTGGGAGGCAGAGGCAGGAGACTCACTTGAGCCCAGGAATTGGAGGTTGCTGTGAGCTGTGATGCCATAGCACTCTAATCAGGGTGACAGCTTGAGGCTCTGTCTCAAAAAAAAAAAAAAAAAAATTACTGACTATTGACTGTGGGTATGATATGGGTGCAGAGGATATAAAAAATATGCAACAATCCATTTTTAATTACTAAAGACTTTCAAGGCACATTGCCTTTGCTAGCAGGTAAACAACTATAAAGGAGATACACAGATAACTTGGTCTCCCTGACTCCTGCTTCTCCTTTTTCCAAACTGCCTATATCCTTATTTTTATTATCATGTAACAAATTACCAGAAGTTTGAGAATCTCAACACAGCAATCATTTATTATCTCAAATTTCTTTAGGTCGGACATTTGAGTGGGCTCACCTGGATCTTCTACTTAGAATCTCATAGTTCAAAATCAAAGATGTTGATCAGCTGGGCTCTTAACAAGAGACTCTTGACTCTTCCGAGGTCATTCAAGTTGTTGAACCCAATTTCATGAAGTTGTGGAACTGTGGTCACCATTTCTTTTCCTGATTGAATGTAGTTGAATTCAATCAAAGGCTGAAGCATGTTTTTATGATCCACAACTTAAATCTCTCTTTACAAATACACTTCTAGGGAAAACAATACTAAAAAGCAGGAAAACTGCTAAAAAGCAGGAAAACTGAAAGAAAAGTAGAGTAGAATCAGGATAAGTTTTATAAAACACTCATAACCCACAGAATCTTCTGAGTGATCAAGAAGCATATCTGATTTCTGTGACAAGGAAGCTCAAAATCAAATCTTACAAAAGCCATAACTTTATTACATATCTTATAGGATTAACTGGCAGAATATTTGTTAGAAAACATTCTTACAAGATAGGAAAGTGGAACTAGTATTTAATATATAAAAAAAATGGGGCATATATTATATGGTTTAACCTACAGAACATTTTTTAAGTTGGGCAGTATTTTTCCTCTTTACAAGCTTCAAGATGGTGACCTAAGATCAAGCGATGACCATAAAATGATAAAACAAGACCAAATATTCAAAAAGTATAAACCCACAACAACAACGTAAGAAGAAAACAAGAAGAGTTTATGGCCTTGCTATTCACAATAGCAAAGACATGAAATCAAGATTGGTGGTATCCGTCAGTGGATGAATGAATTAAAAAATGTGACACACACATTACTCACACACAATGAAATACTATCTGGCTATAAAAAAAGAATAAAGTCATGTCATTTTCAACAATAAAGATGGCACTAGAGATCCTTTAACTGAAATAAGTCAGGCACAGAGAAACAAATATTACATAATCTCACTTATATGTGAAAGCTAAAAAAGATGATATGATGGAGATTGAGACTAGAATGGGGGAAACCAGAGCCTGAGAAGGGTGTGCAAGTAGGGAGGAGGTAATGAAGAGAGGTTGCTTAATGAGTTCAGACGTGCAGTTAGAAGAAATAAGTTCCATTGTACAATACCAGAGTAGAGTGACCATAGTTAGCACCTATGTGTTGTATATTTCAAAACACCTAGAAAAGAGGATGTGAAATGCTCCCAACACATAAAAATAATAAATACTTGAGGAGACAGATCCTCTAAATACACTGACTTGATCATTACACATTCTATTGGTAGAGTGCTGTGGCATCACAGCTCACAGCAACCTCCAGCTCTTGGGCTCAGATGATTCTCTTGCCTCAGCCTCCCCAGTAGCTGGGACCACAGGCGCCCGCCACCACACCCTGCTATTTTTTTGTTGCAGTTTGGCTGGGGTCAGGTTTGAACCCACCACCCTTGGTATATGGGGCCGGCGCCCTACTCAATGAGCCGCTCATAAACTCTTGTTGTTTAAGGAACCAGTCTCATCCAAAGCAAACTAAGAAATAAGATAAGATGAGATAAAATAAGATACATAAGCTATTTCCACGATAAACATAGCACACGCTCTCCATGTGGTTGTATCATGAGTGATTTATTTTCTATCTAAATAACTTCCTTTATTTATCTGATTGTTTTACAGTAATCATATGCTTCTGTTATAATCAGAAAAAATTGTCATAAAATATTATATGGAACCATTCATGGGATTCAACCTGAAAATTCTAACAAACGAGCCACAGCGGAGAAAGTCCCTTTTATTATTATTATTATTATTATTATTAAAAAAGGGTTTTTCTAGTGTAGGAGAACACATGGCAATTCCATAAAGACAGCTTAAAGAAAATTGGTAAGTGTACTTTTGAAATCTTTCCATAAATATTCAGGAGGAAGCCTGCTGACTTTAAATTGCTGATACTGCTGTTTCAAAGATGCCTGCAACACACACTCACAGGAAAAACTCAGTGGAACTATAAACGAGCTGTTCATTAAAGATACCCAGGTAAATTATAAGACAAAAGGTAATATTCAATATAAAATGCTCCCAATTTTTAGAAAACGTCACAAAATGAGTTCTAAGTTGGCAGTGATTACCAGCAATGTTTTTGTTAGGTGCTTCACAAGGCTTTCTTTTATTCTTAATTACTTTTGTAACTACCAACACTTATTCAATTAGATATGTTAATAGTCCCCGGATTTCTGTACACCTGTTTCTTCCAGCTGTCTGCAAGGCTGGTTCTCTGACATCTGTAGAGAATTGGTAGTTTCATTTCCTACCATTAAAATCACAGGGAAAAAAGGTACTAGGATTTATGTGGGGGGTAAAGAGCTTTAAAAAGAAAAAAAGAAACGTTAAGTGTGTGTATTGCCACCAAAAGAAAAAAAAGAAAGAAAGAAAAAGAAAAAAAAAAATCAGTGCTATAAGGATAAATTTTGGGATACACCCAGTCATAACCTAAGGTTTTCTATGCTTTTGTGACATAAATCTCTTTATCAAAGAGAGGTCGTTTATTTTATAAACCCTTAGTGCATGGGTTGCATTTCAAACCATATACAAAATGTAAGGTCTATATTGGACAGTAATTTGGGACATGAAAATTAGAACAAAAATTAAACACTTAAATGTTGATTCATTTCTAATATACTAAAGTATCTATGAAAAACTCTTTCAAAGATACGTTTTCCCCCATATTTTTTATTCAGAATATACTTAATGTGCACTTACAGGCACCCTGATCTCAGGGAGCTTTAATAGAAGAAGGGGGGACCAATAGATCAAAACAGGTAAGTGTTATAAAGAAGCCTCAATAATATAAAATTACAGGGAGTAACTGGTTTGCACAGAGGAATGCTGTTTACATAGGGCAATTAGTGTTTTCAAAGAGGTAACATTAAACTTAGATTAAATCTTTGATTTACAGAACAATGCAAGGTTAAAGAAATGATTATTTTACCCAGTGTTGGAGTGAGCACAAGAGAATGGGAACTATAGATTGATGCAATCTATGTTGAAAGAACACAGGCATAATTTATTAACACTTTTTAAAAATGTACATAATTTGACATAAGTGATCTTATTCAAATTGTTTGCAGTAAGATTTTATTGTAAGATTGCTTATTATAAAATTTTTATAGTAGTAAAAATTTCGCAAAAATTGAACTCTGATAATAGATTCTTTATCAAATTAAATATGGGGCATCAGCAAAATAGAATATTTTACAGCTGTAGTGTTTCTGATATGAGAAGACAGGCCTTCCACTTTCTCTTCAGACCCTTTCATGATAGTAAAGAAATGTTTTTTGTTTTTTTTTTCATTGTTGGGAATTCATTGAGGGTACAAGAAACCATGTTACACTAGTTGTATTTGTTGGGTAAAGTCCCTCTTACAATCGAGTTTTGCCCCCAAAAGGTGTGGCACACACCAAGGCCCCAAAACCCCACCCGCCTCGCTCCTTCCCTCTCTCTGCTCTTCCTTTCCCCACCCCTCCCTCATTCTTTCTCTCTCTGCTCTCCCCTTCCCTCACCCCCACCATGTCAATAATTGTCATTAATTGTCCTCATATCAAACTTGAGTACATGGGATTCA